>PVIR01005670.1:11354-70773 GCA_004026965.1 Petromus typicus | reverse complement strand
TAGTCCTCTGTGCACCCATGTGTGCTGGCTCTGGGGAAGGAGAGGGAGAGAAAGAGGCACCTGGCCAGGAGGGTGGACACATCAGACAATGTCACCACCAGAAGAGAAACACTGGATAGTGTTACTGTGCTCAGTAAAGGACAGGGTGGACGGTGTGACCAGGATGGACCCAGATGGGGTCCCAGGGGCTCCCTAACAAGCAGAGCTGAGGCCCTGAGGGGTCAATAGAGGAGGAGGGTGAGAGACAGAGAAAGCAGCAACTTCAGGGACCCAAGGAGACAGGGACTGAGCGAGGTAGAGGGACCCAGATGGAGAAGGATCCCATGGCTGGAAGCTCAGAAAGTGATGTCCCAGAGGGCCGTGCGGCACCACGCGCTGCGCAGGGCCAGGCAGGGTCAGCCAGCTGCGCAGGGAGCAGTGCCGGAGGGGAGGGTTTCCAGCAGGCACCTTCTTGTCAGCAAGACAGAAAGGGTGACGGAAGCAGGAGAGCACGGAGAGAGGGAGCGGAGCTGGCCTTGGTTCAGGGGTGCCTGGAGGGTGCTTTTTTTCACAGGAGATGGGAGGGACAGAGGGAGGACCCTTGGAGAGCGAGGCGTCAGGGGAGCTGTTCTGAACACACTGCGGCTGAAGAGTAGCCTTGGCTCAGCACACAGCACTCTGCTTGTTGCTCCAGAGTCATCCCCAGAGGATCAGAAAAAGGGAACCCATGTCATGGGGGCTCGCACAGTGTGTGTTGGGCTGTGGCTTGGGCTGGAGAGGGTGGCCCCTGAGTGAGGCTTCTCCCATGAGGAGAAGGTGAACTGCGACCCAAGGAATGAGCCGGAGTGAGGGTGCTGGGCTTGATTTTAAGCAGCCTGTCCATGTGAGTGCTTTCACATGCCCCAGGCCACACGAGACGCCGGTGGCAACCCCAGGGGCGCTGCAGGGCCGAGTCAGGCGTCCCCTGGCAGGGAGTGAGCTTACAGGCCAGGAGAGAAGACATTTGAGAAGCAGAGGCATTTTTTAAAAAGACAACACACTGCGTTATAGATTCCAGATTCTATCAGAAGCAGAAACATTAGACCAGAGATTTTTAATTTTTAAAACCAGCTTAATAAACATACTAAAGGAGCTGAGGAACATCGCCAGCAATGTGAAACAAAAGCAAAGATGGGAACAGAAGAACCAACCAAGGATTAGGTTTCAAGATTACCCATGGAAATAAAAAGTTAGAGTGCAGGGGCTACCTGCTAGAATAAATACCGCCAAGGAGTAAAGCAGTGAACGAAGGAGACCAACTTGAAATCTCTGACAGAAAATAGAAGAAGGAAAACACAAAGAAAAAGAACATATAAAAGAAAAATTGGAACACATGGAGGGAAGAAGTTGAGGGGCTAACATCTGAGTGGTACAAGACCAGTAAAGACAGAAAAATGAGAATACGCAAGAGGACATATTTGAAGAAAATGTGGAGATAAATTCTTTGGGATTAAAAAATAGGATGAAGGACTCTGGACTGAAAAGTTCTTACATTGCCAGAGAGAAGAGAGAGACTGGATATGGAACCTGCATACTTCTGGTGAAATCTAAGAATAACTAAGAGGAGGTTCTGAAAGATTCCAGAGAAGAGAAGAATGCGTACAAAGAATGAGAATTCTGCAGACTTCAGGATTTTCAACAGCTACAGCAGGTGTGGGAAGGCAATGGAGTGACGTTTTCAAAGCACAGAAGAAAAGAGTTTGGAACATAGAACCATAGACAACCAAGTTATCATTTACATGTGAAAGCATGATACACTTCCCCTTATGTACAAAATGGGAGGGAGGGAGGGACGGAGAAAGAGGGAGAGAGAGAGAGAGGAAAAAGAGAAGGGTTGGAAAAAAGAAACGGTTGTATTATGTTCAGATGTACTCATTTACATAAACCCCTCTGACATCTACCCAAAATCTTTCACAAACTGGAGAGTTTAGCAAGTTGGCTAGTATCAGGTTAATACACAAAAGTCAGTTATATTCTATATATCAGTGGTAAGAACTGGAAACAGACTATTAAATGACATCATTAGTGGTAGTTTCAGAAAATCTTAATACCTAGGAACATATTTAATTTAAATGTGTTTTAGGCTCATATAGGCAAATTATTAAACTTAACGGTATCAATAGAAGAGTTCTAATAAACTAATTGGAAGCTCTTATATTACGGAAATGTCATTTCCTCGCATTGGTCTGTACTTGCTACAGCCAGTGCAGCCTGGTCAGTATCCAGGTGCAGCTTTTTGTCAAACTTGGAAAAATAATTTTTCTGAAAACTGGCTGGTACCCTTCTGAAAAGAAAAGAAAAGAGTGGGGAAGGCACCCTCCCTATTACACATCCAGGCTCTTATAGAGCTGTAGTAATTAGAATTATGTCGTGCTGTCACAAGGGCTGACCAACTGACCAGTCCACATAGCCCCAGAAATAGTCCCATGTACTTATGGAACATGAGTTGTGACACAGGTAGCATTCCAAATCACTGATGGAAGGAGGGGCTACTTAATAAAGCGAGCTGGAAAAAATGGTATAATTACTCGTATAAGAGAAAGTGATATCAGATCACCACCACACACCATATCTTGACGATCAACTTAGGCGGATGAAGAATTAAATGTCCATGGTCTGTTTGGGGTAGCCATTCATGGTGCAGGCCTGTGGTCCTTGCTTTTTCAGAGTCTGAGGCAGGAGAATTGCAAGTCTGATGCCAGTCTAGGCAGCATAGGAAGAATGCATCTCCGCCCCCCCACCAATTAGAAGAAAGGCCTTAAAGCAGACACAATTTAAAATTTGAGTTTTAATCACACTAAAATTAAAGAAAAATTAAGAGCATTAAAAACAATCAATATATTGAAAGGTTTGTAAGAAATAAAATTCCATTAAAAAGACAAATTATAACAAGAAGAAAATATAAGTAATACTTTTACAATAAAATTAATATCAAGAACATTTCAAGAACCTCTATAAACCAAGAAAAAAATAACATATCCAAACAGACAGAAGGAAGAGGATAAGAATTTCATGTAAAAAGAAATATACTATATAGAAAAAAAGATATAGAATATAAGATATAGAATATAAGCTGGAACATGTAAATCAAGATTACATTGAGTGGGCTGGGGATTTAGCTCAGAGGTTCTGGCGCCTGCCTTGCAAGCACAAGGCCCTGGGTTCGATTCCTGATAACCACATATATCAATGCCGGGTGTAGTGGCTCACACCTGTAATTCTAGTACTCAGGAGACAGAGGTGGGAGGATTGCTGAGTTCAAGTCTGAGTTCAGGACCATCCTGAACTACAAAGTGAGACCATGTCTCAAAAAAACTAAAAATTAAGAAAAAAAATTACAGTGGGTAACATCTCACTTTCATTTGATTGGCAAACTTTAAAAAGTCTGACAAATGCGAGTGCTGGAAATGATAAAGATCATGAGGTTTCTTACTCATTTCAGGATAGCAGAATTTTGCCTTTTTGGAAAATACTTTATGCTGATCTCCTAAACCTGAACATTTGCGTACAACTTAGCAGTTCTGCTCCCCAATGTAACAGCAAGACATACGAACCACACAGAACATGTTCTCAGATCCAGAAGAATCAAAGTAGAATTAAGTGACAGAAAAATAAAGGGGAAATCTCTAAAAAAAAAACACTTGGAAATTTTTTAAAATCTACTTTCCCATTCATGAGTCAAAGGGAAATTCTCACAGAAGGAGAATTTAAAAATACTTAACACAGAAAGAAAATGAAAATACTTCATAACCAAATTGCGGGAAACAGTGCTAAGAGGGAAATTTATGGCATTAAATGCTTACATTAGAAGAAAGTTAAAAGAGCCACCTATTTCTATGCAAAGAAACTAAAAGAGAGGAACAGATTAAGCCAAAAGCAAACAGAAGCAAAGAAATGACAAAGACAGCATAACTCTATGAAACTGGAAATAAAGAAAAACAATGAAGTGAAAAGCTGATTCTTTGGCCAAAGCCATAAAATTGGTAAGGTTCTGACAAGACTGACAAGGTAAAAAGAAATGAAAAAGGAAAAGACACAAATCACCAATATCAGGAATGATCAAGGGCTATCACAACAGACCCTACCGCCGTGAACAGGATAACAGAGGAATACAAGTAACTCTCTACCTCGTACATTCAACAACTTAAGCAAAATAGATCAAGTCCTTCAAAAATAAGTGGAGGAATAAGCTGCCAGGGAAGATTGGAGTGAGCAAAGGAAAGGCAGCCCTCTCTGAGGGCTCTCTGAGCGACCCAGTGTTAGAGCCAGGCCGGAAAGACTGGCCAGCAGCTGCCCTGGCGGCAGAGACAGCGGACACTGGGGTGTCATGTAACCTAGCAGCCAAGATCGTTTCTACTAGGAGAGGGGCCTGACAGGTCAGGTGGAGTCTGAAGACTGGAAAGTCCTGTGATCTCCGAATTTCCTGGTCAGGACTTCAAGGTGCTGAGAGAGTGGTATGGGAGACTGCAGTAGGTCAAAGAGCAGATGGAAGGTGATAGCGTGGGTCTTCCCTGTGCAGGCAAACAGTCAGGATCCTGGACTTGGAAGAGGATGGACAGAGGGTAGAGCCGCTCCAGCAGGTGCTAGCTGATGAGAGAGAGGTTTGCTTCTCCTTGTTTGTATTGGCAGTTTGAGTCCCTAGAGGTCTTTGAAAGCAGCTGGCAGTGGTGGGTCCTTCTGAGGATGCTTCTCTTGATTCTTTGCAATTGTTTCATTTACTCAGATTCTATTAACCAGCTAAAAATATCCCAAATGAAGGAGCTTTAAAAATGTATTTGTACTTAGGCGCTGACCCAAGGAGACCCAGGGGGAGGACTGATAGGCTCCTAAGCATGGGACCCAGACTGTGTGAGCCTGGCAGCCATCACACCCTCCGTGCTACCTGAGCATGGGCTACGCAGCTGAATAAGCCACGTTCTTAAATCTCTTGTAGATGTGACTTGACATTTGCACAAGTGCTTGTCTCAGCTCTAGGGACTAAGAGCTGTGCCCTGTTTCTACCATCTCCAGCCATGGCCTGAGTGGTTGTCGCTGCTGGAATGGGGTGCAACCCGAGGGCCTGACCAGGGCACAGCCCTGTGAGCAGGAGGCCTCACAGCAGTGCAGAGGGTGGCTGTGTGCTGGTCCTGCACCCACAATCCAGTCTGTGCTGGCCCTGACTGCCCTGAAGTCAGCTCCCTCTTCTGTAAGATGAGCTGGTAGAATCTGTTTCTTGGGATTTGGAGAGGTTTAATGAGACCATCTTTCCATTCCCCACCTGGGTTTATATGTGGCCCATTAGCAGCCACCTCCATTGTTAGGGTCAATGTGCAGGAAACCTGGGGCCCTGGGTCTGGTGGAAGCTCTGTGGAGGAAGCAGGTGCCTTGGTCTGGTGGGGAACTTGCTCAGAAAGTTTCTCCCTCCAGGTTTATAAGAAGCTCTCAGCTTCCACGCTCTTGCTAAGGATAGCCACAGTCAGGATCTTGCTGGCCATATGCTGGGCCTCTTTGTCAAACGACAGGTACTAAGAGTCGCCAGCAGCTGGCTGAATTTTTATTGACTGAGACCTTTCCTTCATTGTTTGAGAAAAAAAGAAAAGAAACCCACTCTTCAATGTGAAATGCACTACTGTCCTCTCTCTTGCTCACGTTCTTGCTCTGTTGCTTAAAATATACTTCTTTGTTTTTAATTGACACCTAGTAATTGTGCATATTTATGGGGCACAGTGTGACATTTCAGTACTTGCTACCATCTGTAATGATTGGATCAGGGAAGCCAGCATATCTATCACCTCACACATTTATCTTCTGTGCTAGGAACATTTAAAATCCTCTCTATTAGCTACTTTGAAATATTCAATTAATTACTGTTAACCATAGTTATTCTCCTGTGCTTTAGAACACTAGAGGCTACTCCTCCTATCCAACTGCCCCCGTTCACCCCCTCTCCATCCTCCCTTTCCCCACATCCTTCCTGGGCCCCGGAAAACACGACTGTACACTTTCCTCTGTGAGGTCCACTCTGTAGCTTCCACACCCAAGTGAGAACATGCAGAATGTGTCCTTCTGCTCCTGGCTTATTTCACTCATCGTCATGACCTCAGTTCCACTGTGTCGTAGCAAATGACAGCACCATGTACTTTTTATGGCCCAATAATATTCCTTGACATTTTCTTTATCTATTCATCCACTGATAGGTACCCAGTTTGGTGCCAAGTCTTGGCTCTAGTTAATGGTTCTGCAGTAAACCTGAGACTGCAGATATCTCTTTGACATAAAAATTTCATTTCCTTTGGATATATACTCAAAAGTGAGATCTTTCTCTCATCTTTTCTTCCTTCCTTCCTTTCTTCCCTTCCCTTCCCCCTTTCCCCACTCTCATCTTGCTAGTTATTTTACTTGATAGTTTCTTTCTTATAGTTTCTTTCTCTTTCTTTCTTTCTTTTCATTTAATAAAAAACCAAGACTCTTAATCTACATTATAAATGTACTTAGAATTACTAAGAAATATGTTATCCTCTTTTGCAAAGTGAATCCTTTTCCTTTTGGAAAGTGAATCGTTCACCCTGGTTTTCTTTAAGTATGGATTTTCGTATTTAGAGCCTGCTTAAAGCCAGTTTCTCCTGGATGGCTTTGTCCCAATTTATTTTTTTAAATACTTTTTGGGAAGCAAAACATTTATTGGTACATTTTAAACATAATGAGAACACTCATTCATAAAGAATTTGCATAATATATCCTGTACGTAATCTATCCTGCTTCTTCTTCGTGTTTGTTTGGTCTGCTTTCCCATCCTCATCCCTGGGACTCTAGACCTCACGCGTTGTCCGTGAAGTTGATCAGTGTCCCCTGTGGCTCCCCCAGGTCCCGTGTCGCTCTTGTGCCCCAGAGGTGGAGCCCTGCCTGCGCCTGGGGCCGCACACTGCCTGTGTGGTGAGCCCAGAGCTGGCAGCCTAGCAGATTACCTTTCTCAGAAGCAAAGGCTCCAGCATTTAATCAGAAGAGAAAAGACTCTGACGTGGCCAAACATCCACCCGCCAAAGAAAGAAAAAAAACAACAAATGCCCAACAAAATACAAATAAATTTCTCTAAAAGTGCAGTCGTTGGGAAAAAGAAACGGCGGTTTGTCAGGCTGACATCAGAGGCTCCGCACTCACCCTGACAAGCCGCAAAGCCTAATGTTTTATTCACCAGGCCTGAAAAATAACTTCCCAATGAGGGCCCCATAAATAAACCAGTGTGATGAATATTACGCGAAATAAAAACTGATAAAGCAAGGCCCCGAACACAGCCTGCACCGTGAGGCCGGGGAAGTGCTTGGCTCATCGTCTGTAATGCTGGGTGATGGGTCTGGCAGGGCCACCCCAGCTTAGGGCAGGGGTGGGGGGCTGAGGAAGAGGAGAGGGACCTACAATACTCTCTTGCCCCAGCTCCAGGGCAAGAAGTGAAATTTTCCAGATGGATTCCATTGCTTTCATCTGTTTTCGCACTAGGATGTCGCTCACACCTGCCAGTGGGGATATTTCGTGTGTGATGAGCCACGAGCCACAGGTCATTCTCCCTGGTCCTGGTGCAGGGCGTGGGCTAGTGCAGCTCAGGGGGATGTTGCTTATGAGAGCAGACAGGCCCTCGGCTCCTTGTCTGGTCCAAATGGCTCAGCAGAGAGCCCGGAACTGGGAGGGCTGGAGGAAGGCCACTGCCTGGGCTCTGTCCTCATGCCTACCCCGAGGCCCACAGCAGCTTTTCGGGCAGAGGCCTGAATCTTCAGCACCTCCCAGGAGCCTCCATGTGCCCAGCTAACTGCACACAGCTGAGCAGCTGGAAGCAGGGCAAGGCCGCACTGTGCCTGCTCGGCTTGCCTGCCTCCTCCACCCACCACTGTGCCCTCATTGCTACACTCCCAGAAACAACTCCCACTAATTCCTTTTAGTTCCGCACAACACAGCAGAACTCGGGACAGAGTCATGACGATGGGGAGATGCGGAGAGGAGCTCAGCACTGCACAACCCGGGGAAGGGAAAGGAGAGCTGCTGAAGACAGTAGAGGGCAAATCCATGAGGTTGGACCTGGACACATATGTGTCTGCACAACATACATGTTCTGGTGTGTGACCATGCGCATGTGCTTAGTCACGTGGGCATCAATCCCTGTGCCTGCATCCCTGTGTGCATGACTGCACATGTGCAACTCACATGCTCGCACACACAACTCACAGTATGTGTGGACACACATCTGTATTCGTCTCTGTGTGTCCATGCACATGTGTGTGGCCATGGCTGCAGACCCACACTCAGGGATGCATTTCATCCTTTCTTCATGTGACTGTTTTGGAGAACAGGCCTGGGCTGCTATAGCACCAGCTTGTGGGCCTACCATCAGTGCTGCAGTCACTTGAAGTGTGCCTGGCTCTGCATCGCTCAGACGTGGAGCTGAGCTTTGAGCTGTGCCATTCTGAAAGCCTCTTTCAGAAGAAGTGAAGGTGCTGGGGGCATTTTCCCATTTCAGTATCATCGTTGTTTATAAATATACCCTTTCCTGGCCTCTCCACCATGCTGACTCCAAGGAATTTGCTTTCATGTTTGCCACAGAATCCAGATGTTTCTTGCAGATGTTTTCTTCTTTTTCTCTTCCTTACATTTTTTTAACCCTCCATTCATCAAATAAAGTCAGACCATGATGGAAAACTGCAGAGCACTTGCATCTTTAGGGGTCTGAGTGCCAGGCCTGTGACATCGTGCAGGTGATAGTCACGTCTGCATTAACACACATACTGTGTCATCTCACACCACATGGCTGTCACACTGCACAGATGCTGACGCTCATGATGCTGGGTAGCTGGTGGTGGAGAACCTGCCCATCCAGAAAGCAGAAACAAAAGGTTTGTTTTCTGAGCAGAGGGGCCTGTGAGAGGTACTTGCTGCCCAGCTCCAGCCCAGTGCAGCGGCTCCGCAGACTTCAGCATGTGAGCTAGCATCTCCTGCAGTGCTGGAAGGCAGATTTCCTCCCTCAGATGTTCAGATTCCATCATCCGGAGGCTTCCCTGAGTCTGAATTGCTACAGAACTCTCCTCCTCCTTCTAATGAGTGATTCTGATATAAATGTTCTAATCTATAACCAAAACCAAATAGCCTACGGATTATGGAGAGAGAAAGCAGGAAAGGGGAGAGGCGGGCTCCAGCTAGCACTTTATTTGTCTCCAGGGCTGGGAAAAAGCGGCAGCTAGGCAGAGAGCTGGCCTGCATAGCATACAGCTAAATGCTGCCGTTCCTCTTCTCCCTCCATAGTTATTGAGACACTTGGGAACGCGTGTAGCAATTTTAATTCCAAAGAGGACAGTAAACAGTGTACTTCTAAATTCTGCTCCAAGGCGCCATGTTTTGACCTTGAGTGAGCAGGGTGCTGGAAGCCCAGGTGGATGAAGAGCTGTTCTCCAACAAATAAAGCTCTCCAGCACTGCGAGGTGGGCTGGGGCACCAGGGAGGAGTCTTGATGAATCCAGATGCGGTCTTGGTTGCTCCTCATTTCACCAGCACCTCTGAAATTCCCTGGGAGCAGAGAAATTTCCCAACCTGGGTAATAAGAATGTTGCAGTGGCTTCACCATCTAATTCCTGTTCTCTGCCTGCGGCAGCACCAGAGATAAGCACAGTGCACTCTGTGCCACTCGGTTCTGTCCCATCTCTGCAGGTGCTTCGAGGCACCTCAAGAAGAAACCACCACTCCTCTTAGAGAATATTGGGGCAATCATGCCAGCAGTTCAGGAGAGAGAGGTGAAAACCTAGCAAGGCAAGACACGCATTTGCCAGTTGCTTTTACAGGTGGGTGATGCAGACGGACTGTGTGAGAAAGAGGTTATAGACAGGAAAGACAGCTGTGTGTTCAGGTCTGATCTGTGAGTGCTCTTCCTTGGCACGTGCACACAACAGCATGTGGCCCATGCCTCAGCCACACCCACAGATGGGCAGAGGTGGTCACCTGGGCTGGGCACCGAGCATCAGTTGCAGAAATGAAGATGGTGCCCGCACTAGAGCCCACACTGGTGGGTCTTGTGTGACTGCTTCGGTTGCTAGTTTCTTTTTGTGAAGGAAGCCTAGCCTTTCTTTTGAGAGAAGTCCAGGTCTAGATCTGGGCGGCTGAGAGGCGGGGCAGGGCTCTCCTGCCGGGTGAGAGTTGGCTGTTGAAATATGAGCACTTCACTGTTTTATTGTGCCTTTTAATTGCCTCCTGGAAGCTGTCAGCCACCAATAAAAGCCCGAAGCTCTGGAGCTTCTCCTTTGTTATTCATGACACATGTCTCTCTTTCCCAAGCCACCTTGCTGCCCTGGCTCTGCTGGACTTGGAGGCTGTCTTCCTGTGTGAGGGTCAAGTCCATGGTGGGCCTGGGCCTCACCTGGGGACACAAAACTCTGTCCCTGGGCGTGTCTGCACTGACCTCTCCGCATGTGCTGCTAGCTGAGGTAGTCAGCTCCTCAGAGACTTGCTCAGCCCACTCAGGATGGTGGGCCACAAGTAACGGTGGTGTTTCAGAGAATGTGCGAGGCTTCGAGAACTCCCCAGGAAAGACCCACAGCACAGACAGGTCCATAGGGACTAGAAGTGGCAAGTTTTCTGTTCTGTAAGAGAAGACTAGGATGAGGGTAAGCAGAGTGAGAATTCTGGCAAATCCCAGAACAGGACAACAATATCTAAGTCCAAGTGTGCACTGCAGTAACATAGTGGTCTGGGAGGCTGAGGCTGCTGAGAGAGGGATTTCAGGGCCTGAGATTCAGTGAAGAGAGGACAGGAGCAAAGGAGCCAAGGGGTGGAGGCAGAGGAAGGCCCAGGCGAGGCCCCAGCAGAGAGCAGGGAGCTGGAGACTACACACTGGTGTCTCGGGGAAGCCTGGCGTCTGGGATGAGAGGCTGGAGGAGTCTGGACTTGAAATGCCACATCTGGCCAGAGTTGGCCCTGCTGGGGTTCCAGCTGGTCATGGTCCTGGTTGGAGTGAAGGATGGGAATAAAAGGTGTAGGGACGGCCCTCTGCCAGGGCCTGGAGCACATGGTGGTGGGAACGGTTAACCACACGCCTGAACACAAACGCATTGGCTCCTAGCCAGCCCTCCCCAGGAAGAGAGAAATTGCACAGAGGGGTCCCCTTATCTGACCTGGGCACCCCTACCCTCTGTCACAAATAGAATTCTATTCATGAGTCTGGCACAGCCGCAGGGACTGCTGCCACCCTGGGGAAAGACTCTTTCTGGGACCCACAGGTAGAAGGTAACCGTAGAAGGAAAGGAAAATGAGGGAGAAGGTGACCGCTGGCCATGGCTATGGGGGTAGCAGGGCGGCATGTTTCCGTGGAGACATGGGGCCTCGAGCACATTGCAACCTATGGTGGGGCACAGGGCAGCAGCAGTATGCAGAGGGCGCTCTGCGGAGCTGGGAGTGGGAGGGAGGGCAGGTGCCCAGTGGCAAAGGAGAGTGGGGGGAGCCCCGCTCCTGTTGTTCCTCGCAGGATTGGTCTTCTTGTGGCATTGGGGAGTCTGTCTGGGCTGTGGGCTGCTCTGCGCCAAAGGTCTTCCCTCTTCTTCACCTGCTACATGTTGGGAATTTTGTTTAGAGTCAGGGCCAGGTGGAGCCCTCTGCGGGGCCCAGAGCCGGCGGTCCAGAGCTGGCGGTCCAGAGCCAGGCTGTGCCTGAACCCCCTAAGGGGTGAATTCTGTCTCCTCTCTCTCTTCTTTATGCTCTTCTCAATCTCCATTTTTTCTGGTGTAAAAATAACGGCTCTGGATGACATGACACCAGGTATTGATTTAAGGGATGAGAATTAAACAGCTCTGTGTCTCTGAAACCAAAGAAAGTGAGAGCCTTACGGCGCATGGTGCCCGGGGAGCCCAGGCCACACAGCCAGCCTGGCGACTCCTCTGTGTTTAATGGGGGCACTTTGGGAGAAAACAGCTCCTGAACTCTGGTGAACGCAGCTGTGCTGAGGCTGCGAGGGGTCTTCTCTGTGCTAACAGGGATCGGAGGGTCCTGCTCCTCCCTGTGCAGATCACGCCGCACACACCTGTCTCCCCTCATGTCTCTGTGTCTGTCTTTCTGCCTGTGATCTCTCTACCTCCGAGCCTCTGTCTGTCTCTCTCTGTGTCTCTGTTTCCCCCTGCCCCCCCATCTCTCCTTCTGTCTCACCTGACTGGCTCGGGCTGCACCCATGCCCACCCTTCTCTCCAGCACCCCGAGGCTCCCCTCCTCCACCCCCATCCATCCAGGCAGTTTATTGATTTATCACAAAACACTTCCCTGCCGGCCATGTTCAGCCTAGTTCCTGCTTTGCTCAGCAGCATTTTAAAAAAGAAAAGAAAAGCACTTGGTGTGGCTCCTTCCCTCCCAGGCTCCCGGTGCCTGGAGTGTCTCCCCGTGGAAGACAGAGGGTGAGCCCCCAAGACAGCTGGGAGGGGTTCTGGGTGGCCACCCTGGCCTTCCGGTGATGCTGTGGGCAGGGAGGGCTAGTGGGGGTCACTGAGTGGTCCTTCAGAGTCTCCTGCAACCTGCAGCCCTGCCTGCACATGTGGCGCTCAGACCCGAGATGGATGGAGACACAGGACAGTTCCAGGCCATAAGAAGTGACTGGCGTGCAAGGAACATCCTAGTGGAGAGAACAGACAGGCTGGGGGCTCAGGCCTATAACTCTGCAGGGTCTGTCACACTGTGTTGTCTGGCCCTTCTCTTTTCCACTGACCTCGAGAGAAATGACCTCAGTGAATCTGGTGCCCACCGGGGCCCTTGGCTGACCGGACTTCTCCCCTCCAGTGAGAAGATGGGCTGCACTCACAGCAGCGTGGACCGAAGTGTGGACTTCCTTTGGGGAGCACTTGCTGCATCAGCCTGCGTGGGCTCAGAGGAGGACAAGGGAGGCTGTGGATGGTGCCACTTGTGTGGGAGTCCCCAGTGGCTGGCAGACCTGCAGGTCATGGTTATCAGGCCTCGTCACAGCTTTGAGAAGCCCAGGAGGGCACTAGAGAGAAGAGTCTGTCCAGGATTCCGGGAGGTGCCTCTTGTCTGGGTTAGTGAGCTGTTTGCCTTGGCACTCATGGGGCAAAGCCACCAGAGGATTTTGAGGCAGGGAGGGACTTGTCTACACTGGGAGGTGTGGACAGCATGGCATGGGCAGTGAGGGATGAGAGGAGAAGAGAACTTCTGGGCCATGGCGGAGCTAGGGCCAATTGAAAGGCGGTGGTGGGATGAGACGAAAAGTACCACAAAGCAAAGCAGGGATGTCCGGCTGGGTGCTGCAGGAGGTAGCATGGGTCACAGTATGATTTGCAGGCCAGGGCTCAGGCACGATGGCCTCCTGCACAGAGAGGGAGGGGAGGTCACACGCACAGCCCTTGCTCCTTGCTGAGGTAGCTGAGCGATCTGGGGCTGGGGACAGAAAGTCCTTCCAAGGGACACCAGGTCAGAGACTTTGTGCCTGGTGCTGTGACTGGAAGGGAGGCATGTCTTGCGGTGTAAGGTGCAGGTTAGATACCAAGGCAAGGCACATGTTGGGAATATAAGTGACGCTAGAGTATAGGGGTGCTGGACTGAGAGCTAGCAGGAGCCAGGTAGGGTGAGGTGACCAGTGGCTAGCAACAGAAGGCCATGTTGGCTGAGTGGCTCAGAGAAGATCTGGCGTGGGCTGAGACCAGTAGGGCTGTCTTGGCCGGGGAGTGGCCCGGAAACTGTCAGCCCAACAGGACGCCGCAGGCGTGGCCTACCACATGACCCAGATGCTGCAGCCCATGTGGTGGTGCTTCCCCGCAGTGGGGTTTTCCACATTGCAATGGAAGGAGACGTGTGGGAGCCTGTTCATTCCCTTGTCGGTGTACAGGACCTTGGGAAGGACAAAAGCTCCTCTGTGGTGAAACAGAAGTCATGGCAGGCAGTGTGTGTGCACAGAGAGATGGCGGATGTTGGGGTCTACCGGAGGAGGCTGTTTCAGAAGTTGAGAGCACTCCAGGCTAGGGGTGAGGCTCTGCCCCGCACAAACCCAACTGGTACTCTGAATCCTCTTCACCTTCACCTCAGTGAGGGCTCACTGTGCCCAGCACTGAGGGGCTGGGGCTGAGAAGAGAAGAAGGGGCTCCCTATGTGAGGCTGATCTCAGGTGGGGAGTGCTAGGTACATCCGTGCGTTTGCAGACACACACACTCCAGTACACACAGCATATGTGAGATCACACGATCCTACACAGATGCATGTATGCACATACCAGTGTTGTGTATGTGCCAACGCACAAGTGCATGCACATGTACACGTGTCACATGTGTACGCGTGTGTGCACACACACTCACACATACACATGGGTTTCTGGGGCTGATGTGGTGGTCAGTTTCCAGGACAACTGAGCTATAAATGGAGAGCAGAGCTCAGAGCCCCACCCTCTCTCAGGAGGGCACAGGACACATGGGCCGTTTCCAGCCCTGACTCAGGGTGTGAACAGAGGTGCTGCTGGAGTTGAGACAGGTCCACGGGGAGGCCAGGCAGCAGCGTCTGGAAGGCTGTCTCATGGGGTCCCTGCTAATACACCTGCCTGGAGTATAAGAGCTGCTTCCTGAGAGGAGCGACTATGTGAGGGGAACCAGGACTGGGGTTGCCTCAGAGGCGTCCTGGGAGGGGAAGAGGGGAACTCAGAACAGTTGTGGGGGTCTCTCCTGATTCCCTGAACCCAAAGGTGCGCCAAGGGCCTGGCAGTAGCCAGGGTAGCCTCAGTGGGCAGAGGGAAAGGCTGGAGGACATTCTCTGTGTCCTCAGGTCTACAGAGCCCCTCCGGGGAGGAGAGGGCAGGCCTTGGAGTGATCGTGGTTATACAGTGGCTATCTAATGGAGGCAGTGCTCAGTAGGGATCCGAGTTGATGGCACGACCATAAACATCGCAGTCAGGAGGTGTGGGCCCAGCTGAAGCAGCCTCTGCTTTCCTCCATGGGGCAGGCCAGAGCTCTGCAGGGGTGAAGACCAGCTTTGGGGATGGAGCTCTCCTGGCAGAGGCTGCAGTGGGCTCCTGTCATATCACACTAGTGAAGACAGAACAGTAATGAAGGGGGAGGGGGTTTGTTTCCAACGCAAGCAAGCAGCTTTAGCCTGGACATAATAGAACCCATCAATTCTCCTGTGTCCGAGGCAAGAGGCGCTCCTGGGAAGGTCACAAGGATGGGATGGGTCTCTGGAGAGTGCCTCTCCCTGCAGTGCCTGCTGCGACCTGTCCCAGGCCTCCTGCCCTCCCTCCCTGCAGCTCCTTCCCGCGCCTCTCCTTCCTCCCTGCCCCTCAGCCCCTTCCGGGCATCTGCTGATGCAGCTTTCTGCCCAGACTCATCTCCCTGAAAGAGGCAGCTGCCAGGACCTGGACACTGAGCCCCTGGCTGCCCAAACCCCTTCCTGATGCCCTGTCACTGTCCTTTAGTGGCCATAGCTATCCCCATGCTGCTCAGTCCAAGCTGAGAATTTAATTTCACAAAGTGCAGGAACTGGCCATTCATCACACTGAAGCCACTTTCACAGGTGAAGCCAAATGTCTCGGGATGGAGAGCAATGCCCTCCACTGCTGTGCCTGCTGCTCACCTGGCGTCGGGGCTCAGGAACACCAGGGTCTTGTCAAGACCTGCTGCTCAGGTGGAGTGAGACCTCGAGGCTATGTGTGGCTGCCACTGTCCAGAGCTGTGCTGTCCCAAATGGTGGCCAGTAGCCATGAGCAGCCATTTCTCTCTAAAGAACAAAAGTGGAGCACAGTTATAAATCGAGTCCACAGGCACACTGGCTCAGAAAGCCTTCCACAGGCTCAGATTCTTGTATGGCAGAGCTATGGGTCTGGATCTCTTCACCACTGGCTGTGGCTGTGGTCCCAGCATCTGCTGGATGTGCCAGTCCCCAGGCAGAGGCAGCCCGTGGTCACACCTCCAGTGCTGGGCAGGTGGCAGGGTCCACAGTGACCCCTGTGCCCAGGGGCTCAGCAACAGCAGCTCTTCCTCCAGAGGTGTCAAGGGGAAGGTTCTGTGACGAGGCCCTGACCCGGGGTCCCACTCCTCCCATCGACAGCCTTTCCCGCGCCCAGTTCAGAGCTGGCTCTGAGCTTTATGTGTATTTGAGCCACAGTGGAAGAGGAAAGTAAGAGGTAGAGAGGGGTTTGGTGTGGACAGGGATGTTCTGGGTGAAACAGACACAGAGGAAGTACAGAAAGGACTACAAATTTAAAAAGAAAGAAATTTAAAGAAAAGCAACCAAGGGAAAAGCCCTCACAGCACTGTCCGTCAGCTGCAGTCTGGCCCAGCCCTGTGAGGGCAGCTCCAGAACACTGGGTGGGGCTGCTGCCAAGCTGGCACCCTTGCCCAGGCCCCTCTGCCATTCCTGAAAACTGCGGGGTCTTGGGGAGGGGGGGTGAAGCTAAGATTCAAGGTCTTTGCTAGCAGTTTGGAGTACCCAGGGGCTGAGTTCCCAGGCCTCTGCTAATGAGCTGGCAGATGTTTCTTCCTTGAGACTGTGGACCAAAGGGATCCTCCAGAGAAGGGCCAGGCTGGACCCGTTCACAACTAGAAACCTGGCCCTCTGGGTGAGGGCAGGACAAAGGGGAGAGGGCCAGAAGTCACAGCAGGAGAACTGGGTAGAGGACAGATGGGGAAACCAAGTCCAGGCTGGGCCTCAGGGAGGGGAAGACCATGCTCAGAGCAGCCCAAGCCAGAGGGACTCTGAATACAGAGCAGGAGCATGGGCTTGACCCCAGTTTAGCTGTTGGTTAGCTGCGTAGCTCCAAGGAAGCCACTTAACCTCTCTGGAGCTTCAGGTCCTCATCTTTGAAACACAAACAGGAGTACTTGTTTTTACCTGCTGTCTCAGGTTCTGTTCAGATTAGGCAAGTGTCAGAACTCTCAAGACAGGAGGTCTTGTGGACCTGGGGAGTCAAATTGCTTGTTTGCTTCTCTGAAGGGATTTTTTTTCTAGCAGAGGTTGGGGCCCCAGAGGACAGAGTTCACATCTGCAGAGCAAGATCAAGAGCTTCCTGCTGAAGGGGGTCCTTGGGCAGTCAGTGGACTAGAGGGTGCGGAGCAGGCTGGGCCAGATGCCCACACCCTCCAGCCCCTGCAGAACAGGGAGGGATGGTGGGAGCTGGGCACTGAGTGTCAGCACAGCCCCTGAGCCCAGCCGGAGTCTCCTCGAGATCCACACCCTCCCCTTCCCCTGTGCACATAAATACTGAAATGCGCAGGCTACCAGGAAGCCCCAGATGTTTTTACTGCATCCTCTGCATGATCCCGGGTTGTCAGTAAATCTCAACTAGATCGGTGCGGGCATCCTGGCACCTCTTATTTTTCTCAACACCAGTTGCAAGAAATCAAGATCTGTAGTGCAAGGGGGACACTGGGAGGTGTTGATGGGAAATCTGCTTGTGTCCCACCACCAGCTGCCCCACCGCTGCATCTTGATGTCCTCCTCACCCCAACACCCCAGAAATATGAAATTGATTTCCCCTTTTGCCAGTTCTCAGCCTGGGCTTTTCAGTTGTAGGAAACGAAGCCTGATTAGAATATCTCTGAAGAAGGCGGTGAGTTATGGCGATGGACACTCTTCTAGCTGTCTCTCCTGCTCATAAATCTATCCCCCTCCGAAAGTGCAGATGGTCCATAATCTTCCATCATGCCCGAGTTCAGCACCGGACAGCTCCCGGGCGGGTTTTTCCTCTGAGGATCCCTTTCTGCAAGCTCAACGGAACTGCAGCGCAGCGCAGCCTCTCCCCGTAATGGAGTGAGAGCGGTCCGGCCGTCAGGAATGATTTAAGATGGGACGAGCAATAAATATCCCAGAGGTTGGCGCTCCAAGGTGGGAGGCGGGGGACGAAGCTGTGGCTACACTTTGGGTGCCATTTCCTTAGTTGTGATCGGTGTAAGTGGTCACGTCTTGGGGAGGGACGCTCTCGCTTGGCCCCTTTCCCCACCACCTCAAGGCGGCATCGGGTTGAGGCCGTTTGGGAAGATGTAGATAAGCAGTGGCAGACGCTGGGATGAGTAGATGCCCACATCTTCCGGGCACATCAGCTGTCTTCAGGGCTGCAGCTCTTTCTTTTGATGGGATGGTCCGAGTTGTCCAGACATCCTCCGCCCTCCTCCTCTCCTTGTTACAGCAAACAGCCTGACCACTTGTGGAGTCCCCGGACGAGTCAAGGGACATGCGAGGGAAGTTCACCTGTGGCCATTTCTTATCGAGCCCATTTCCCCTCCCTGCTTCTCCCCTGGGAGTAGGGGTGGCACTGCCTGGGATTGGGGTGACTTGGCTCAGGCTTCACCTCTCTGTTGCATCTGGGGGGCTAAAGGTTAGTGTTAAACCCTGCCGTTCTCTATGTCCACCCTCTTTGACAGTGTGGAGTCTTGACCGCCAGGTTGTCCTTCTGTCTGCACAGAGGACAATCCCAGAAAAGTTGCTGTGCCTTGGGCTGCGACCCCCAGCCCTCTGCCCCTCCCAGAAGCGTCAAGGGCAGAAGGAGAGAAATGAACAAGCCCCTGGCAGGGTAGCGCCATCCCAGCAATGCTTTGGAGCTGTGCTGTGGCAGGAAGGCCACACTCTGTCCGCACTAGCCCAGGTGCTGCCCTCCCTCTGCCCACACCCCGCTCCTCAGAATTCAGGGCTGGGGCTGCTGCTGTCGGCACAGCAGAGTGCAGGCGGCACAGGCCCCACACCTGCAGTCGTCTGCAGAAATGCTCGCCTGTGTCAGGTGCTGCCCTCCCGCACGGGGCTGCCCCAGGGAGATGGGAGGCCAGCCCCACGCTCCTCCCACAGGATGAGGCACTGCCGCCGGGAGCCAGCACTGGTGCTGCCTCCTCACTAACCCAAAAATGGGGCTCCCCTCGGGCCTTCCTGTGAGTACAGAGCTATGCTCTGGAAGTTGGAGCTGGGCCCCCCTCTATTGCCAGATGTCAGCCAGCTTCAGAGCCACTATTGCTCCCACATGTGGTTCTAGAAACACGGAGAAGGTGCTGATGCCACCCTCAGGAGTGACAGTCACCTCAGGGCACAGCCGGCCCAGAGGATGCCAAGTGACTCCTCAGCCCTCTCCTGTAAGGAAGCCCCAGCACATCCCAATCCCAGGCCTGAGCCACAGAGACACTGTGGAGCTCCTAGCAGAGCGACACCCAGCCAAGAGGCTCCGTGGGAACCTGCCCCTCATGCACTGTACCCAGTACGAGGAAGCACCAGATTCAGCCCCTCCTGGACAAGGGCACCTGAAGATTTGCAAAGTAGATGGAAAAACAAGACTCTGGGTTTTCACCCACCTGTGCAGCCACACAGCAAGCTTTCCGTCCGAACAGCTGCTCTCAGACCACCCCCCTGCATCTGAGGCTGGTGCCATGTCGTGGGCTGATGTGCTGTTCCACGCCCTGCAGACCATGGGCAGATCAAGCCTCTCGCCAGCTCTCCACACGTAGTATCCTGCCTGGAGCATGGCCACCACATCCTCAGAAATCTTGGCATCATTTAAGGCAGGAAGCAGGCGAGGAACATGACCCCACTGCAGAGAGGCTGGGGAGGGCATCCAGGTGGGAGGCAGGTGGGCCCACACGGTAGCAGCACCTGTTGCTGACAGCCAGCTGCTGCTGCAGGCCCTTCTCTTGGCTGCAAAACACATTAGCTTCTTTGCCACTCCCTGAGCCAGCAAAGTGGCTTCAGAACTCAGTTCATGGCTGGGCCTTAGCAATCAGCTCTCACATCTCCACCCCAGGGAAGCCACCAGGGGACTGTGATGAACTTGGGGCATCCAGCCCTCACCCCTACCACACAACAGCTAACTCCAAATAGGAGGAGGATAAGTGACCCCAGAAAATGAACTTTGCAGCCTGTGGGGCTGCTCTGAGACGTCCCAGCTTGACAGGTGTCATATTGAAGTCTTGATGCCTGCCATGTGTCCTTTACCCACAGCATTTCTGATCCCATGGTGGGGGCCGGAAGAGTAAGTTAGTTATCCCCAGGTGACACCTAAGACAGTGATGTGACAGAGGCTGAGTAGAAGCCCACCTTTGGGGAGAGTGTGGCAGGAAGTCTGTCGAGCCCTCATTTCTCCCTTCCAGTGCAAGGCCCTGTGTGTTTTCCTTTCAGACTGATGCCTGTGATGAGTGAGTGCAGGGCCAGTCTGCATGCTCGTCTGGCTGCTCTGCACTGGGCTGTACACACAGGGCTGCACTACAGCTCGAAGGGGCCTTCCCACAGGGACTCAGCGAGGTACCACAGTGCCCTGGAGAACCAGGCCACCCCGCCCTCCATCAGTGCACGTATGCCATGAGGTTTCAGGCCCACAAACCCTGCCTAGGACTCCTTGTCCAGTGACCAGGTACCAGCCACACTTCCTCTCCACTTCAGCCTGGGTTCACTCTCCGTCTTCTCACCATGGGCCTCTTCATTCCCAGAAACACTGTTCTGCAAGGAGGTCTTTGGCTCTTCAATCCACTGCCCCAACCTGTGTTGTCTGTGCCAGGAAAGAGGATGGGAGCAGACTGTTACCAGGGGCTTGCTGGGTGCCAGGCTCTGTGCTTAGAGACTTGCCTGGGCACCCTGCCTGTGGCATCTCGCTTAGTGGTTTGGAGCCCTCTTCTCATGCACCAAGGGCACAGTCTTTATGAGACCAGAACTGCTCTTGCTCCTGCTCCTCCCTCGAGGGCTGCCCAGTCTTCTCCATGCCCTGCGTTCCTCTGCTTTCAAAGCTCAGCTCCAGCCGCCAGTGCCCGTGGCTTCCGTCAGAGCTCTCCCTCCACACCAACCCCTTCCTTCCTTGTTCTCTGACATTTTTCTGTGCAACCTTTGTATTTTATCTAATGCTTACAGTACTGCATGTAACGTTGAGGCCAGTTTGGAGAATGTGAGTGCTTCCACCTGCTTTAACATTTTCCTTGCTGCCCAGCTGTGGTCCTGGTGTCCTCTGCATTCTCTGCTGCATGACTTGAGCTGCCTGCACTTCGGGCGCCAAGTGACTGTCTCCTCGCTCCTCCTCTCCCTCCTTCCTGTGCTCTGCCATCTCCTCCCTTTCCCACTAGGTCACCGGCTAAGGTAGAGCTTGCACATCATCTGTAGTTCTGATGAGAACTTTCTCACCTGTGCTTCATGGGAAAATTGGACATTGATGTTTCTCCGTCACGCTTGGAAGTGCTCGCGTGTCCAGCTCAGCAGCAGGGGTGCATTGGGCAGGGTCAGAGGAGGCGTGAGAGAGATGCTCATCCAGGGGTCCTGGCTGCCGTGGCCTCCCCAGGGCTGCTACAGCTGCAAGGGAGTGTCCCCAGGTCACTTGCTTCCTTTCTGTGACCTCAACAAGTTGGTTGGAGCCCCAAGGCCTCCACACATCTGTAGATGTCACCATGGTGCCCACATACCTGGGCTTCTGCATGTACTTTGAGCCTGATAAAGTTTTAAGCCAGGCTGTACTCCCAGTCCATGTAAATCTTCGAATGCAAGGTGTCAGCCAAATTGCTGGGCTGTGTCCTGTGGCATGTGGACATTCATGGTGTGCACTTCTGGTCTGAAGATCTGCCCCCTGGGGACCCTCTGGTGTCTGTGGGTGGCCTCCCCTCGCGGTCCACCAGTACTGTGTAGAATCCAGCTTTCACCTTTCAGGATGTAATAAATCCCCAAATGTGTCAAGTAGGTGGAAGAGCCCGGGATGCCGAGAGCTGGGCTGGGTGCAAACTCGGGCTGGCTCCTCGAGACAGTTTTTACTGCAAGCAGAATTCTGCTCCGCAGCTTTGGGGAGAGAAAGACGGATGCATGCAGAGAACAGCCAGACAGAGCTCACAGCCGCGAGGCACAGTGTCTCCATGGTCAGGGCTCACCTGACCCCTGGCACATGTTGGCAAACAGCTGTTCCCAAATCTGTCAAAGGCCAGTTATGGAGATGGACCATCCCATGGTTCGGCATGAAAGATTTGGGGTAGATCGGAAAAAGCACTTTTTCTGGTAGAGACATTGGTTAAATATGGAAAAAGTTTGCCAAAGGAGGGAGTGTACTGAAAGCTTCTTTCTGGGCAGGATTAAAAATAACCCCAAGTCTCCCGATGGAAGTCAGGAGAAGGCAGGAGAACGGGTGCAGTGCACACTGTACGGCTGTTCTCCAAGCAGGAAGTTAGGATCCTGCTGAGTAGCTGAGGGCCAGCTCTGCCTCCAGCCATGCTGGCCCCTGAGGCAACCCAGCTTTCTCTCCCCAGGAGGCCTTGTGGGGCACCGAGGACTCCACACACAAGTGCACCCAGCTACCCCTTTACAGCCACTTGAACAGTGGTCAGCAGCAAGATGCAGCAAGTTCTCCCATCTCGGGTGAGACAGGCCCCTCCACTGTTCCAGCGTGTCACCCACTGGACGGCACCAGCCACTGGTGAGGAAGCCTGTGGGATCCTCAGACTGAGCAGAAATGAGCTGATTTTCAGCATTGTGGCAGAACCTGGCAGTGTCCTGGGTCATTTCCATGTCTGGCTGGACAGGCCTCATCGTGGCCACAGGCAGGAGCTTTCCCTGCTCCTCCTTCTTCCCCGCATTCTCCTCTCACCTCCTTTGTGCTCAGTGTCTCCTCTTGCTCTCTGCCACCGGTCACAGGGGCTGAGCCCCTCTCCTGTGGTGACATAGTGTGACTTCTTCCTGCTTAGCTCCAATATGTCAAAACTTTGTGTTAGAAAAGAAAAGATAGGAAAACCATCTGGGAAGTAGGTCACCTGAAAAGCAACAACTTGTCTATAATTAAATCTGCTCCTTCCAGTGGGCTGTCTCCGGAATTGCTGCAGAATGCAGGGGTGGCTCCCCCCAGCCCGCCCCACACCCATGCCTTTGCCCCACACGCAGTCAAATTTCAGGACCAAATCCGAGGACGCAATTTTCCAGCACAAACTCATTAGGTAAATCATGAAAACGTCACCACCACGTTGTGGTGCTGACAGTCTGACTCGCATCACGGAGAGGAGACGAAGGGTGGAAGGTGATGACTGTGAGGACGGGGAGCAGGGAGTTTGCTGTTTACTTAGTGGCGCTCCCTGGCTCATTTGCCCTCAGCAGTTTTGTGTCCTGGATTTTAACATTTGATTAGCAGCGTCCTCTGCATTGGAGTTTCTGATGATCCATGCTGGCCTCCTTCCTCTCTTCACTTTCTTCTTCCCGCGCCAGATTTCTTCCTGGCCGCTGGTTAAGCAAATAACACCTGGAACATCCAGATCTTCCGGCTCAGAATGCTTTTATTTCACTCATGATAGGAATTAGGCACAGTCGCTGTGAGGGCTCCAGCTGACAGTGTGCGGATTGTTAGCTCGGAATCCTTACGAGCCGCCGCAGCCAGCAAGAGGCTCAGGAGAGGAGGCTGCCTCACAGTGGGCTGGGATCATTTTAAACAGAGGGGTAAAAGAGACACTTCTAGAAATGACTAAGTGATGAGCTTCACTTCCGTTCCTAGAAAAATCTCTGGAGCCGACAGGTAAAGGTGTGGCAGTCGGTGTCTGGCGTGGGAGCTGCCTTGCTTGTGTCAAGAGCAATACTTATAGCAAGGTCTCACCTTCTCCCCTCCCAGAGGATGGCACAGGATCTGTGGGGATCATGCCACCCTGGCATGCACCCAGCCTCAAACTACATGCCTGGAAGCAACTAGTTGATTAAGGGAAACTGATGGTTAAGGGCACCATGCTAGTTTCGGGATCACAGAGGGCCTAGTTTCTGTCCCCTGCTCGCTGTCCGGAGAACATGGTATGCTAGATGGCCCTGCACAGGTGTCAGCATTGCTCTCCAGACTTGCTCTGGGCTGACGTGGTTGCCAGCAAAATGATGCAGGACACAGGCCTGGCAGCGGGGCATGAGGCACACAGATGAGGCCAGGGCACCTGACAGCAAGGCCTGCACTGCGGGTGCAGCTGCATCGTCAGGCTGAGGCGTCTGCATGGGCCAGCCACAGCCCTGAACATCTGCCCGACTGCTGAAGTGAGAGTGACTTCTTGTGACCCTTGTATTTGGAAAGAAATGTCTCTGACTTGATACACGAAATCTGGTTTGGTGAAAAAAGAGTGCAGACACTGGGATACAATGGACTTGGGTCTGCAGTTCTGGCCAGGCCATGTGCTGACTCTGTGGTCCTGGACAAGGGACAGTCTGGCACCCAAGTCTTTTGGTCTGAATGATGACAGGCTCATCCATGGGTGCTATGAAGTTGATGGGTCAGTGCATGGGAAGACTTACACTTAAGTGTAAGCTCCTCTGAGACCTTGTGAAGTGTTAACTTTGTTCTTTGAGCGATGGGTAGAAGTGTATGCACACACGTGTGCATAGACAAGTGTGCCTGCCTTGTGTGCATGTGTGGCTGGCTGTAGATGTGCATGTCTGTATCTAGGCTGGGCACTAAGATGGCTAGAAGCTAGGGCTGCAAAAAATACAAGATGTCCAGTTAAGTTAACAGTTGTTAACCCGAATGTTGCAAGGTATGTACTTGGACAAAACAACTAAGGCTCCATTGTTTATCTGAGATTTTAACCCGAGTGTAAAATCTGGCAGTATTATTTGCTAGATCTGGCCACCTTCGCTGGAACAAGGTCTGTTATTTCTATTGCAAAGCTGGATTGACGAAAACAGGTGCAGCTGGGGTTGGGTCCCCAAGACCAGGCTCCCCAGCTTCCCCCCACCCCAGCGGGGGGAGGTAACCTCTGCATGTGTCATGTCAGGAGTGCCCTCCATGGTGTCGAGATGACTGAGCTGAAGACAGCCTGGCCCAGGGACTATCTGAATTAGGGGCCCCCAGATTTCGTGCTGAGCTGTGCTCTACTCTCTGCTGACCTGGGCATAGGTGGCAGTCTCTTGAACCTTATTTGTTTTCTGGATCACATTTGATCATCTGTAAACAGGGCCCCAGAGTCCATGCAGCTGCCAGACAGTCGTGGAAACACGTCGCCTCTTCAGCAGACTTTGTCTGCCTGCTCTGTCCCAGGCCCTCCCTATGGTCTGCTCCAGCTTCAGCCTTCACCCCTCCCCAAGTCTGCTCAGCCTCCTCCTGCCCATCCATTTTTTATTTGGCAAATTCTTCACCGGCCCTCCCAGCCTGCCCAGTGGGTGCTCTCAGGTCCTGGCAGGTTCTAGGGCCAGAGGCGGGGGCACAGACGCTTGCAAAGGGGGAACTAATAAGAAATGAAATAGCTTTCCTGCCCCAGAGCCCCTCCCAGCTCTGCCACAGACCCACCCCTTGCGGCGTGAATTGTTTTCAATCCAATCTCGTGTTTATTGAAGTTCCCTCCAGGGTTAGCTCAGGAGGCTTCTCCCCCAGCCTCTTGGAGTGGCCTTATTTACCAGAATCCCCTCGGCGCGCCATTTAAGTGTCTCCATTAACATTTTGTGCATCTTGCTCATTGTGAGCATGGGCCCTCAGAGACCTCTGGGGTGGCGGCACGGCGGCAGCCCGCAGGAACAACGGGCTTATTTTAATTGGTTTGAAACTGCCGCTGTCGACCACAGAGGGGTCCCTTTCCTTGAGTAATGACCTGGAATCTGATCACGCGGCTTTTGTTAGCTTGTAACACGGGAAGTGTAGCCTTGTGAGATCAAAGCAAAAGCCAGACATACACTCATCCAGCTTTGGCCGCTCAAGATGGACCAGGGGGCAGGAAGGCCCTGGCAAGGGCCCCCCCAGGAGACAGCAGCTGTGCTGAGAGAGTGTCTAGCCCGGGCACTGGTCTCCGGGCATCTGTCTACATGCTGGTGACCCTGGGGATGGTGCTGAGACCCTCTGCAGCCAGGTCGCTGGGCATGCCCACCTTGCAGTGCCCCCCGAACCCTGCCTTGTGCCCATGTCCCTCACACGGGTGAGCAGGCCTCTCACTCTCTCCAGGGCTTTGTGCTCTCACCGCGTGTACCTCAAAAAAGTTGGGGAAATTTGGATAATTCAGGGAAAATGTAATATGTATGTTCCTCTCTGTGCAGTTAACAATGACTGGCACTTCATTTTTTTAACTTTTATTTTGGTTGGTGCCTAATGACCACTTTCATTGTGAAGTGGCGCGCAAGTCTTGAGCTTTACTTCCCTTCTTCTCCTCCCTCCCCACCCCGCCATCTCTTGGTCCCTTTCCTGTTTACAAAAGACCTATCTCCCATTACCTATCATCATCTTTTTTTTAACGTTTTTTGAGACAGGGTCTCGCTTTGTAGTTCAGGATGGCCCTGAGCTCAGCCTCAAACTCACATCACAGCAATCCTCCTGCCTTTTCCTCCTGGGTGGTGGGATTACAGGCGTGAGCCACCATGCCTGGCACTGTAGTATGTGGTGCTGACTGCTGCTGGGGTGAGTCTCCACGCCCAGTATTGTTATGTGGTTACCAGGGATCGAACCGGGTCCTTGCGCTTGCAAGACAGGCACCAGAATCACTGAGCTATATCCCCGACCCCCTAGCATCATCTTTTATTGTTTTTAGTTTTTATTAGTGCGTGTTTGCAATACTTAATGACTCATTCCTCCGGCCAGGGACCGGGTAGGTAATGTGTCTTCATTCATTATGTCGCACTGAGTTCTTAAGGAAGTACTGAAGTAGACCGGGCACACACTTGTATCCTGCCATTCCGGGTGGCTGAGGCAGGAGGATCACGAGTTTGAGCTCAGCCTAGCAACTTAGTGAGACCCCATTTCAAAATAAAGAAACAAAGGGCTGGGATGTGACACGGTGAAGGCCCTGGGTTCAGTCCTCGGCCCAGAAGGAAGGAGGAGCAGGGGAGGCAAAGCACAAAGAGGAGAAGAGGGCGAAAGAATGGATCGGACAGCGGTTGTCCCCTCTGAGCACACAGCCCTGCTCCCTTCCCCACACCTGGGTGCCGCTCTGATTAGCACTTGGTTTCTATTCATTTTGTCCCTTGAAAAAGTGTGTTTGTACACACATAACCAAGAGTGACAGATGACACCGTGTTGTGCCTGTCAAGTGCACCCGTGTGTGGTCTCTGTGCCTTGCCTCTTGCGTTTAGCCTGTGACTTCGGGCTTCTCTGTGCCGGTGAGTGTGCTGCTGGCCCCTCCATTTGATCTGCGGCTGTCAGAAATTTGTCTTAGGAGTCCACCCTGCCTGCTCGCGCTTCTGCTGATGAGCACACTGGTGGTTTGCAGGGCGTAGGTGCTGGGAGAATGGCGCAGTGGTGCTCTTGACGCCAGTCTCTGTGGGGACTGGGTCTCAGACCTGTCTGTCTGGGTCCCAGCCGTGGCCATGTGCCCTGTCTCATCCTGTCCTCCACCTTCCTGTCCTCCCCCTCCGAAGAGTCGGACACAGTGGCTTGTGGAGGCTGGGCCGGCCTGGTTCTTGCCCCTTCCTCAGAATGAGAAGACTTGGGCTTCCTGCTATTCCTGGGCACTCTGGCTGCCTCCTCCCACTACTCAGGAAAGCATCCTGCACCTGGGGCAGATTTAGAGTCAAATCTGAAACTATTTTACGTTTTTTAAAGGAAGCCATTGACAAACATTTGACTTTCTTTTTAGGTCCCACTGAGGACCCTGTGGCTAAATTGCCTGTATAGGGCCCTTGACGTCACTGTCCTCCTAGGGTCCCTGACCCCAAGTCCAGGCTCAGCACAGAAGGACTGTGACTCCTACGGCCTCCTGCCAGAGGCAGTAGATCTTCTCAAAGGACGAAAATATTCAGAAAAAAATAACAGCTTCTCTGCTAAACACATCACAAGCTTTTTTTTTCTTTTCATTATTCACTAAACAATATAGCATGGCAGCTATTTACATAGCATTTACATTGTATTTAGAATTACATGTAATTGAGAGATAATATCAAGTGCATGGGAGAACATGCAAATGCTGTATGCAAATATCACACCCTTTTATATTAGAGACTTGAGCATCTGCAGATTTAGTATCTTTTGGAGGAGTCCTGGAACCATTCCCTATGGATACTAGGGACAACTGGACTTGCATTTAACTATGCAGGAGCCTCTGGTGGCAGAGGATGGTCCCCTGGAGAACCTTGAGGCTGCAGGGGATCTGGTGGGTCCTGGAACTTAGGAGCAAGTCCTCTGCCGGGAGAGAAGACACTGCTGACCAGAACTTAGAGCTGAAGTCTCCAGGGGTTTGCAGCAGAAAACAGAGGTTCTGGACACACCATGCAAACCGCAGAGCTGGGCCTGGCCTCCTGTGCACCATGGAACACATCTCCAACAAAAAGACCCTACCAGCCTCATCCCCTCTTCTCAATTGCCAGTGTTCCTGGGCCCTTTGGGGGTCTTTGGGGCTCTCTGACCCCTCGCTTATACCCAGACTGGCCAGCCCTGGTCTGGCCCAGTGGCCCTGCCTGAAGGAGTGGGTGAGGACCTAGCTGGGAAGGCCTGGGGTGAACATGCCCAGAGTAAGATGGCTGGGCAGACAATGTGAGGGCAGAGGAGTGGAGTGCCACCCAGGCACCGGACTAACTCTGTAGCAGGGTCTGTGCTCGGGCAGTTTGTAAATGCTGTGGTCCCATCTTGGCCCTTTGCTAAGCAGACCCCTCAGACTGGCCACTGCCCAGCCCTGCTGTCTCCCATCCTATGATTCCTGTCCCACTGGGGCTGTGGAGAACCCAAGTAGCATTGAAAGCAGGGAGGCCGCTGTTAGCGTTCATATGCTGGAGTGGGAAACCGAGTCCCAACTGAGCAGGCTAAGAAGACCGGACAGTGTGCCCACGCCAAAAAAAGCCAGACGCCCTAGCCCTGGGTTCACACTCTGCCACTGTGCATTTTGGGGCAGGTTCTTCCAGTTCTCTGTGCCTCAGTTTCCCTGAGGATCACCCTAAATGCTGACCAATCGCACTGCAGGGCAAGCCCCCCCACAGCCCTGAGGCCCTGCTTCCACTCCTGTCCTGCTCTCCGCTGCTGCAGCTCCCTCCTCCGTGTGCACTTGGGCCCATAAACTCAAGTGCACGAACTCCAGAGATGCCTGAGGTCTTTTTATGTGCACAGAGGAGTCAGGGAGTTTCCTGGACCTGCGTCTTTTATGTTCATGAAACAGGTGGGTGGACAGTAGTCTGCCCTTCTCCTGTGTCCCTGTCCATCAGAGGAAGGCGCCTGCCACCTTAGAGCCAGCTGTGCCCTTGATGGATGCCCATCTCAGCACCCTGGGCTGTCTGGCCGGGTGTCCTGACTCAGATGAGCACAGAATCGTGCGCCACCCCTAGAAGTGGGTCTGGCCAGATGGACAGCACTGCCACTGAGCCTGTCATCATCCCGGGTGCTCAGGCTGGTCCCTCCCACCAGTGCCACTGTGGGAAGGCAAGCCAGGGTGGGGCTCATCTTGTTCTCTGCATGATGAATAATCTTTTTGGGGCCTCTCTTTATTAAAAAAAAAAATCCTCTTCTCTGTCCTTATCTCCCCACCCTGGCCTTCCAGCTGTGTCTCTCTGTCCCTTGCCACTTCCCTGGTGTGCCAAATTCCCGGAGGCTACAGCGGCCACAGACGCAGCCCCACCTCGCTGCACATACCACCCTGAGAATCGATTCAGAAAACGATTAGTTACAGTACAGCAGTGCTGCTAACTGTGGCATTTTGCTTTGCAGTTATTGATACATCATCAGAATTGAGAAGCAATAGCCAGGAAGGGGAGGAAGGGCCGGGAGGGGCAGGAAGGGGCTGGATACCCTGTCCTGCAGACCCAGGTGCCCAGCACAGATGGGCAAGGGTTTTGAGGCTCACACAAAAGCTGAGCTGGGTTGCCCTCCACAGGGCCCACCTGACTTCACAGGGACTCAGGACAGCAGGTTCCAAGCTGTGACTACACAATCCTATTTCCAGGTAGAACTGCAGCCCCTGCTGCCTTCTTCCTCCTCTCATTTTGCTGCTAGTATTAGGGCTCTGCCCGCCTCTCAGCAAAAGTGAGGTGCAGAGCCAGAAGTCAAGGGTTTGTCTGGTTCTGCTGATGAACAAGATCAGCTCTCAGAGTCTAATCTGGGAACAATCAGAAAGACTCAGTAGGGTCAGTAAAAAGAGTGGATAGAAAAAGCCAGGTGGGTGGATGGGTGGATGGCAGGTGGAGAAATGGACAGACAGATGGACACATAGACTGACTTTATAGCCTGGACCACACAATTGTGGAGCTGCCAGTCTGACAGCTATGAAGCGGACACAAGCTTTAACCTCAGGCAGAGGCTGGGGCCACAGTCCCCAGGGTAAAGTGCATCGTTACTGCAGTGATTATGTTAAATTACTAAGTGCCGTCAAAGCAAAACCTAGATTCCTGGCTGCTGGGCCAGTAGGTGCTGTGGGTGGCTAGTTGGACACCCAAAAAAGGACCATGAAATCCCGCAAGATTTCCACAGATGGGCCAGCTCGTGGTGAACTCCTGCAGATGGGGTGTTGTGTGCTGTGTCTTGAGGAAGACACATCCCTCGCTTGCATTGGGCCTTGGATGTGTATGGGGTGGAAGTTGAGCCAGCACTGGCAGGCACGTGTCAGCGTCACAGTACACAGAGGAGCTGGCTTCCTTCCTAGAGAGCCCTGGCCTGGGCAGTAGCTGGAGAACAGGGGAGCACTGTGGGGCTGCCCTCATGGGCAGACAAGCAAGGCCACCTGAGGAAGGAAGATGGGGAGGGCAACACAGTACTGCGTGCAGGTGACTTAAATGGGGAACATTGACTTCTCAGAGTTCCGGAGAGTAGGAGGTCCCACAGCCAAGGTGCCAGCAGGTCTGCTGTCTTCTCACATGGGGAGAGGACAGAGGGCTTCCTCACGAGACCTCTGGGGACACAGACAGCCAACACAGCCAGCAGAGTGACCGGCTGAGGGGCAGGAGCTGTGTCCCCTGGCCATGTCCTGCAGCCTGGTGTGCAGCTGAGAGCTGGTGATCAGGGCAACCACACTGCACTGCCGGACAACTCAGGACCTCCCTGGGGCTGTGCCAAGGCTGGCTGGTCGGGAGGGGGCAGCGTGGGTGAAGCGCACACAGAGGATCTGTCCACCCCATGGGCCTCACATTGCCTGGGAATCAAGTCCTGTAGGGGAGCCAATGCTGCACCAGGTTGGTGCTGAAGGTTCTCTCTGAGGGAGCTCTGGGGTGGAAGAGGATGGCTTGGGACTGGAAACGTGGGCCATGCCCCCAGCCACCCTGCCCAGCTGAAACCCTGTGCCCACCAGCACCCCGCCCCTCTGGTCCAGCATTGCATCTGACCCCTCAGGGGTCACCTATGGTGCCCAGAGCCGCAGCACAGGGCGCCCTTCCCAGGCCGGGAGGTGGCCTGCCACCTCCTTTGATTCCGCCCTGAGCATTCCCTCATTTGCAGAGTTCTAAAGACACGGTTCCCATGACACTCGGTCCTGTGATATTTTTAATCAAGAGCAAGGGGCGACGTGCGTCTGATGCATTCCAGATACTCAGAGACAGAAAATGATTTTGTTCTCTTGTTTTCTTTTTAAAAATGCAGTGTGAAGTCAGAACAGCCAGAGGAACCCTGCCAGCCTTCCCGGGAGCTGGTCTGCGGGCCCTCCGCGGGATCATCTCCAGGAGCGTCCCTGCTGCACACAGGTGCGTACCCCTGGGCATGGCATTTTCCACTGGGCCTAAACTGGCTCTTGGAGCCTGGGGAGGCCCACAGCATCAGGGTGATGCGTGGACGGCTGTCGGCAAGGGTTCACATGGCCCCCAAAGCTTGGTTCTGGACCCTTCTGTGCTTTCACCTGTCCTTACCCCTTCCCCTCACTATAATGCAAATCAGCGGGTGTATAATAGATAATTAATAGACTGATCAGCCAGCAAGGGAGGTAAGTAGATAAATAATTTTAATTATCCTTGGGTTGCCCATAAATTCCCTCACTGCCTTTTTATTAAACTCTCTGTTTACGGGAGTCATTTATATTCTGTGTCATTGTGCCAATCCCTCCCCTGCCTCCTCTCCTTGGCTCCCATCGGGTCTGACCTGGGGCAGAATGACTCACATGACCTCGAGCTCCATCCCTGGCTGGGGCTCAGGTGGCCAGGTTGGGCAGCAGCAGAGAGGGTGGCACTGGGCTCAGCTGAGGTGCCCTCTACTCCCGGAGGTGGCCGCAGCCTGGTGCAGCCCAGCTGGGAACCTTTATTGCACTTGGCACCTGCGCTGTAGGCATGAGCTCACTCCGCTCCCCAGGGACGGCCTCAGCCTATTCATAGCTCTGGCCGAGGTTTCCTCCTTGCTCCGAATGCCAGGAGAGAAAGTGGGTTAATAAATATAAAAGAAAACTCCGTCAGAGGGCCTGAGGCCAGGCTCTCCCGAGCTCTGCAAGAGTCCTGGCTGACAGGCACCAGCGAGGGGAGGGTTCTCTTCACACAGCCTTTCATCCTGCTCCTGACAGAGCCCAGGTGGCAAATCTGCTCTGGGTGTCCATGGAGCTGGGCTGGAGGAAGAGGTAGCTCCTGGGTGGGGTGAGGACCTGAGCACCTGGTGGCCGGGGGAGGTGTCCTGTGCTCCCTGTGCATTCCCGCTGCCAGCACCCTTTTCCATGTACCATGCTCCTGGCCTCCTCAGAAGGCCATGTAGAGGGCGGTCCTGGGTAACCCTAAGCAAGAGCTCTGGTCTCTGCCTGCTCCTGGGCCTGCGGCAGGACAGTTTGGCCTGAGTTGCTGAGTTATATCTCGTAGGAAGAGAACGGAATGCCAAGAGCAGAGCAGCGGGCACAAGGCTCTCAGAGACAGGTGAACCCATGTCTCCGCAGGGCCCCAGCTCGACAGCTGGCAGAGCACCCAGAGTGCCACATGTGTGGGACCAGGGCATTTGGCATAGAGATCTGGGCTGCTGGACGACGGGTTCACTTCCTCTGGTGACTGTCCTGTATCCATCTCATCACCTTTTGAGAGGTGCATGTGTAGATGCTCCTAGTGGCTCAGGAAGGTCTCAGACACCTGGCTCCTGACTGGCAGAGCCCAGTCTGGCTCCTCTAGTCAGTGCAGCCCCCCACCTACAAGCCCTGTGTCAGAGGGTTCTCTGCAGAGCTGGGCCTTCTCCCTCTTGGCACCATTCTCTGTGGGTTGTTCCTGCTCCTGTTGGCAGGGCTGGCAGACTGTGGATATTGTGCTGTTATGGGAGGGGTCACAGCTGTGCTATAGCAGGGCGGCCAGTGATGGCCGGATGCAGCCAACACCCGGGGTTGGCCTGGGTGTGCAGCAGTCAGCCCGGACAGTCAGAGGGCTGCACAGACTCAGTGCTGGTTGTTCTGCCTCCTTGGAGGGACACTGTTTGCCCAGGGCAGAGGGAGTTTGAGCTGAACAAATGGAAAGGCCTTCTAAATTCAACCTGTGGAATTAAAGTGTGAAAGTCAGCCCAGTGGAGACTTCCTGCCCTTTCAGAGTTTGTTTAGCTCAGAGCTCTGCGGCCACCCTGGGCCCACTGTAGCCCACAAGGGCTGAGTGGGAGGAGAAAGGGCCGGGAGAGACGGAAGGACACTGGGTGGCCTCTCCAAAGGTTTCCCTGCTATGCTCGGTTCTGGGCACTGCAGGGGGCCGCCAAGCCCTTCTCCATTGCACTGTGTCCAGAGTGACCGTCAGGGCCAGGACCTGGGCTCCTCCAGCGACAGGGGCAGGGCTTCATCTGTCTGAAGCCAAGAGCCAGGCCCTCGGCATAGCCCCACAGTGCTTTGGGTTTTCTGCTGGCTTTGTGGACAGACTTAAGAGTTTCTGATATTTCTGTTTTGTGGAGTTGGGTGATATGGAAAGAAAAAAATAATGACTCGAAGATGAGACCAAACAGGTCACCCACGGTGTTTCACTGTTAGGGATGTGACACGACTTTGACCAGGCCATACCATCAGTACCTGTCAGCGTGCTTGTCCTGGGTCAAAGTAACCAACACTCACAGCTTCAAGGGGGAGGCTTATTGGGCTCGGGTTTCAGAAACTTCCAGCAGGCTCCAGAGCAGGAGCATCATGGCAGAAGCAAATGTGGAAGGGAGGAATGCTACCTGGCCTATGGCAGCCAGAAAGCAGAGCAGGGTGGCAGTGCTAGACAGGACCAGACGTAAACCCGAAGGGTGCCTTCATGCCCCAGTCAAGTACAGCCAGGCATGCTTCCAAAGCCAGGCACATCAGCTGTCACGGTCCAAGCCTCCCTCACACACACTGGCCTGAGCCCTACACCCTGTCTCACTTTGCCCTCTGAGCCACCAGGAGCCACCAGCAGGGAGGAGCACTGCTCTGTCCTGGCTGGGCACTGGGCCCTTCCTACCTGCCCCATTGGCATCATCGGAGAGTAGAGGCACCTGGGGCTTCACCTGGCCCCTTAGTATGGCCAGAAGGTTACCATATGACTCACTGGGAGAGAGGTCAAGGAAGGCCAAGTCGGGGGGAATTTAGTCTGGCTCTCCCACAGGCCCAGGACACATGCTGAGCAGACCCCGTTGCTGTCACTCAAGTGCCACCAGCCCTTCAGAGAGCCTGACAGTCAGGAACAGGGCAGTGGACCCTTTGTCTTGTCTTTCTGGTTCCCTCCTTCTAACAGCCGCACAGCCATCCTCCCCCCTGGCATTGGGGGAGAGAGGACGGGGAATCCTCAGGGCAATTGACATTTTTCTTGGTACTTTTTATTACACAAGTTACAGGTGCTCCTCGGAAAAATATAGACAAGACATCTGGAGGTAGGGGACACGCTCATGTACTCTGGGAGGCTGAGGCAGGAAATGTCATGTTTGAGCCCAGCTTAGTTAGAGAGATCCTGTCTCAAAATAAAAAATAAAAAAGGGCTGGGGTTGGAGCTCCGTGCAGAGGCTCCAGGATCAATACTCAGGATGGCAAAAAAATTAAAAACATCAATGACAGACAAGAAAAAGAAGTGAGCAAACACCAAGTCCCGCTGTCAGAGGGGCCAGTCTGTGGCTGGTGGGCACCATCTCCCGGGTTTTCTGCATGAAGGATGCACAGAGTTCACTGCGCAAAACCTGGACCATGTTGCGAATATCGTTCTGTCATCTGTTTTGTTGTCACTGCTGCCGAACTGTATTTTCAAGGCCATCTAGGTTGATATTCGCTTCCGTTCGCAGGAGAACATTATCTCACTGAAGCACCACGATGACCATGGTCCCTTCAGGCCTGTTTGCAGGTGCTGAGCCTGATGTTTGCCACCAGCCTGTCTCCAAAACTCTATGCCCCAGTTTGAGATGCTGGAAGATTAATTTTCTGAGCGGGGATTAGGAAATGATTATTCACATTATAAAGCAGCCTGCAAACATATACTCCAAAGAGCTTCTTTGAAAAATGAGGTCCCCCAGGGAATTAAAGATTCTACAGTATATAAAACCCCAATTCACATAAAGGGTGGCACATCTGTCTTCCATCCCTCCCCTTCCTTCACAGAGGCCTTTATGGGCCTACAAGACGCATGAGAGTGGGATGTGTACATAGATGCACGTACATGCAAACACACAAGCACGTGTGTACATGCATACAGGAAGGCATACGTTTTTAGCTTTGTGCACAGCAGCACAGAAACCTACACATATAATCATGCACAATTGCATGTACACACACACACAATTACACACGGGCACCTGTGCACATACACCCAATGTTTGAATGCTTGTCCCTATTGTCAGCTGAAGGGTGACATTAATTTAATTCTGTATTAATCATTTCTATTTATCAGGTGGTCTCCTAGCAACCATTCTCAGGGAATAAACTATCATTTCTTTCTAAAAGATCAAGGGAAATAGATGTTGATGAGGTTGAGCAGGTCAATGGCCCCAGCCCACGTGGCTTATTATTTAATGAGACCGGCAGGCAGACCTCAGAAGAAAAATGCTTAGGGACTTTGAATGCAGACACGTTTAAAAGAAACCCTGGAGCCCAGGCCTGTAGGTCAGTGTCTGCAGATTGGGGTGTTGCTCTCCCACATGTGCTGATGGACATGGCTGCCCAGGCTTCGATGGTTGGAGGAGCAGCTGCCAGGCATGGGTCACATGTGTGGTTTTTTGTATGGATGCACAGAAACTGGGCACATCTGGAAACCCTCCCACCCTCCAGCACAGCAGTTCCCTGCACCCCGCAGACACATCTCTTACTGGTCCTGAAACTGTCCTGCTGATGGCCTTGGGAGGAGCAGGAAGGAGCCTTGTGGGGTCCCGAGCGTCTCGCTGCTCCGAGTTAATTTCCGTGGCCCTCAGCGTCAGTATCTTCCTGATCCCAGACACAGGGAAGTCCAGACCCTGGGGAGTTCGATGCTGTCACAGGCAAGACAGCGATTGTCACAGCCACAGTCTGCTCTTCGCTGGAAACACTTGCTGCGTCCGTGCAAGTGCAGCACAGCTGTGGGCACCTCGGTCTTTACTTCCGTGCCCAGCTCTGCTTGGCAGACCTTCTGTGATCTGTGTTTCTAGCTCATTTCACCCACTTCCCCCAGGATTTTCCACCAAGGTGTGTATATTTATCTCATTTTTATTGAGAAATGAACACTATGTTTGTTAGAAGCCTAGTTTGTAGTTTAGCAAGATCATGCCCCTCACACACATGCATGCATGCACGCACACATGCATGCACACCCCTTTGGCATGCGTTTTCTTCTCATGCCGTTCCAGCTCTTCGGAATCCCTGGTGCCCTCCCCCCGTACCCTAAGGGGTGGATGGGTCCATATTTACTTCCCGAGCTGCCCTAACAAAATATCCAGTCTGACTCTCTCCAACAAAAATCTATTCCCTCACTCAGAGGCTGGCAGTCCAAGACCGAGGCCTTGGTGGGTGGGCTCCTTCTGAGGCCTGTTAAACAAAAGGCTGTGCCGTCTCCAGGTGGCTCAGCAGAGAGGCTCGGAGATCGCACAGTGGCTCGCGCCCTGGTGGTCTTTTCCTTGCACTCGCATGGTGGTCCCTCCTCACCTGTATCTATCGCAGTCATCTCTATGACTCCACCCATTAGATTAGGACCTTACTGGCTTCATTTAACTCAATCAACACTTTAAAGACCCTGTCTCTGTTCATGTCGTGAGTCCTGGGGTTAGGACATCAGCGCGTGATTCTCTGGGGACCTGGACTGTACACCCCAGGGCCTGACACTGTCCGTGTTATGCGTGGGTGAGCTAGGCACCATCCTGGAGTTCACCTGCAAGATCGGGCCTCTCTCTTTCTGGCCACCTCCAGCAGCACACAGCCTCTATCGAGTTCTCCGCGCCATCCCACGTTCCCAAGAGCAGCTCTCCACTGCAGGGTGTTGTAACAGTGCTGAATCAAAACAAGGCTCTCTGGTTACAGACTTCTGTCCTCCTGCTCTGCCCCGCAGTCAGCAGGACGCTGGTGCTCAGAGGCAGCGCCTGCCCGATCGATTTGCTCCACCAGGACAGTCTGTTTATTTCTGTCTTTCCAGGCCACCAAGGTCAATATCCCTGCGGTGTCGTGTTGCAGCAGTGCCCACCACACAGACGTGCACCCTTCTTCCACTTCACTTGGTGAAAACCATACGACTGTGCCGGTCCACAGTGACCTGGGCCTCTGGGTCACCTGTTTGCCTCTGCAGGCCCAATTCCAGTGACTTAGCTCTTGAAAGCCGCTCTGAGGCTGTGTGGAACAGCCAGTGTGGCTCGTTGTGTTCCCTGTGATGACGTAAAGCCTGACCTTCATATCCTCAGGACGGACACATGCTGTCCTGCTCTGTGGCCAGATGATAGCAGCACTCAGTGTGCAGTGTTTGTCCTGCATGGAGGCAAGGCCCCAGCTGGTCCCGAGGGCCCAGGATTTGCTAGAGTTGGGAGGAAGTGTCTCCATGATGCTTCAGTGCGGCCTCAGATCACATGAGCAGGGAGAGGGGGGCCTACTTGCTGGTGCCATCCGCCTGTGGAGATCTGTGCCCTCCATCTTGTGCCCACTCAGGGAGAAGAGGGGGCTCTGTCGCAGCAAGTGAGTAGGCAGTAGCCTTGGAGGGTGCTGGCTAAGATGGCACACAGAATCAGAGCTGCTAGAGGAAGGAAGGAGGGGAGAGGAGGAGGACAGAGGAGGAAGCAGAAGAGGAGGAGCACCAGCCAGGCAGCTGCTAAGGATATGCACATGCAGGAGGCGCTGGCACCATCTACTGGGACTTTCCTGGGGAGAGACAGGCAGAAAGCCCCTCTTGTGCAGTCAGAGGACTGTGCCCCTCACTCAGCATGTGCCCTTTCCTGACAGTCTCATCAATGCAAATCATTTTTACATGTGTGTATGACATCAGGTATGCCTGCAAAGTAGTGTACCAACAGTACCTGGTGTGATTAGTACATGATGAGGCAAGTCCCCTGAACCGAATAAGAACTTCAAAATGATACCATGTGTATGTGTGTTTCATGTATGTGTGGCATTTTTGAAAAGGTGAGGTGCTACCATTTTAATGTTTTCTTGATGGTAGGTCATTTTGTAAAAAGTTTTTTTTTTATTTTTTTTTAACATTTGTGCATTGAGGAGCCCCATAAATTCCAAGCTGTGAAATATGCTGTGTCAGCACCCTGCAAAATGACTTGATATTAAACACAACAAAAATCCCCTCTTATTCACCTCGATTCCACGTCTGCCCTCCTTTCACCCCTCCCAGACCCCAGACCCTCCATCCCAGCAGTAATTGGGAGGTGGGAGAGATGGTTATTATACTGCTATGAATGACACGGGCTTATCTATTATTTAATACTCATTAATTAAGTGTTATTTACAAATAATAGCTACACATGGACATACCCCCACACACAAGCACCCTCCTCCCTAGCACTGCCACCTGCCATGGGCAGACTCCATCCATCTTTAAACACTTCCACTCTACGGTAAGATGCAGGGAGGTGCCAGGTCCCTCCAAGCTGTGCCAATTTCCATGGGACGGGCAGTGTGCTGGGGGAGGCTGGGCCTCGGAGCAGTGCATGGACCTGGTGTGTGGGGACAAGAATGGCACAGACTCCCGCATTCTGACCCTGTGGTCGGCACCTGCCCTCACTCACACTTGGAGCCTGCAGCCTGAGGTTGGAGTGAGGTGCTGCTTGTTCCACAGGAAGCCCCTCGCACCGAGGAACTGGCTCCTGACAGAACTGTGCCTGGGCAGCAGGCTCACTCCCCAGCCCATTGCCAGGTTGCGCATTAGTTTTCCCTCCTGCTCCCAACAAAACGAATCTTGATTTAAGAAATCAGACCTGGCAGCTGTATCTCATCCTTAACATGCTCCAATTGCCAGGATCTGGAAAATCTGCTGTGGGCAGGCGGGACTGCTTCCAAATGCATTTCCAGGGCGGTGGATTTAGTGAGGACACACTCGGCAGAACGCATCTGCATACTGCACGGCTCACAGGCCCTGCGACTGCTGCCAAGATAAAACCCTAGCCTCTGAGAAGATCCCGAGTCTGAGCACATTCCATGCTGGCCACCTTCTCACATGTGGAGTCTCAGAGCCAGACAGAGTAGGGCAGGAGAAGAGGAAAACTCTGCAGAAAGCACATTTTCCTTAGTTAATTTAAGGCGTCAGGCTGTCTGAATTGGTTACCCATCCCATCTGTGAAATCACCCCTTCCATGAAATAATTGGTTACTGGTCCCTGCAAAGGTGAGCCTCTTCCAGAACTTCAGGAAGTCATGCGATTGGGCTGGGGTGGCAGAGAAATTAATGGAAACCAGGGACAGGCTGTCATGTTTGGAATGGCATGAAGGCAGGTCAGCAGTGGCATGAGCTTCTTTGGGCACTGGCTGCTGTTTTTAGGTGATAGATGAGAGCCAAGGCGCTGGCCCGATGAGTGGAAGTCTCTGCGGCCCAGGCAAGATTCAGCACTCGAATGCTGGACGCTGTCTATGGTTCTGACCCACATTCGGTAGGGGCAATGGTTCTGTAAGAAGCCAAATGTCCACTGCAGGACACAGGGGCTTTGGTGGCAGGATTGAATGAAAGATATTCCTGGTCTAGTCAATAAATTCTAGACTTGGGTCCAACATTCTGTGCAGAGCTTTCAAAGGTAGAGAACTTTAAAGCAGTGCTTTGTTGGAGAGTTATGGAAAACCAGCTCCAATTTGCAGTCCTCTCCCGACCGTGGATTGCAGCCACCTGGCCACATCCAGAGAGCTTCATAGCACACAGTTCATGTACCTGGTTTGGAAAGCTGGCAGGTGACCTTGTCATGGCTTCCCAAGTCTTAGCAGACCCCATGCCACGGGAGGGCTCTTTATCAGTCCTGCTTCCCTTCTCGTCCTGCAACCAGCTGGGGGCCTACCAGCCTGTTTGTCACCTCCTCCCACTAGTTCACTGGAGTATTACACCATCCCATCGCTGCAGGGTGGCCTTCCTGCTAGAGTACCCTCCCCTAAAGTGCTGCTTAACTAAAGAAAGACGTGGTGTAAGCAGTAGATGAGGAACTGGGGAAATGCCTGCTGACATCTCATGAATGGAGTAGATCACTTTACCATGCATGTTCTTAATTTCATCACCTGTTAGGTGGACATAAAGAGACCCACCCTGTCTGTCTTACAGGACTGTTGCAGGGATTACATAAGGAAATGCCTTTAAGTGGCTTTTTAAAAACTGTGAAATAGAGGGCTGAGGATTTATCCCTGTGGTTCTGGCATCTGCCTTGCAATCACAAGGTCTTAGGTTTGATCCCCAGTAACTGGTAACCACATACAACAATGCTAGGCATGGTGACTCACACCCACTAGCAATAAGTATCACATATCACAATGCTGGGCCTGATAGCTCACACCTGTAATCCCAGCAATTGAGAAGCAGAGGCAGAAGAATCGCTGAGTTCGAGGCTGAGTTCAGAAGCAGCCTGAACTACAAAGCGAGACCCTGTCTCAAAAAGAAAAAAAACAAAAAACTCTCTGAAATAGAATATAAATATAAGGCATTGATAATTGTGGCATTGTAAAAGAAAAGATGCTTCTCAAACCTCCGTCTCTAGTGTTCCAGCCAACCGAAGTCTTCAGGGGCCCCTTTTCAGGGGAGATAGAGGGCGGGGGCAGATATAAAACCCTGTAAAGCCAAAGCAAAGCCTTCAGGGAGGAATCGTCTTTTATACCAACTCCCGAAAGAAAGGCCAGATTCCAAAATGAAGTCTCTTTCCTTCTTTCTTTCCTAATATAAAGGGAACGGGTGATTTTCCCCAAAAATGTAGTTTCACGTTGGTGGAATCAGAATACGATAGTCAGAGGTCTCTGGTGGCAGAATGGAGTGGAGGAAAGAAAGCAAAAGGATCTCTTCTAAGCGTTTGGCATCCTGCTGTTCTCTCATTATACAGCCAGCCGGCCCAGCATTCACTGCAGTGCCGAACACTTCCAGGGGCCGCGGGGTGTGTGTGTGTGTGTGTGTGTGTATGTGTGTATGTGTGTGTGTGTGTGTGTGTGTGTGTGTTGCACTGTGCCAGTACAATTATATTACATTATAGTCCAACACGTTAACTCCTGCTTCAGCCAGTATTTATTGAGGACCTATGTTCTTGGTGTTGGTGACAGTGCCTCCTTGTCCTCTGGTCAGGATTGATCCTGTCCTCAGCTATATCTTGAAACCCTGTCAGCTCATGTTCTCCTTTGGTTTTTAGACCACTTTATCACCCGTGGGATGATTACTAGAAGATTCATAATAGTTCAGAACAATCCCAAGGTACTGGTACCCAGTGAAGGCCTTGGGAAGGGGAGCAAGGAGAGCTGGGGATGGGCTTCAGTGGCCAGCTTTGGGGTTGTATGGGGCAGAATCTCACTAGCGGAGGCTGGTTGTGATCAGCCTGAGTCTCCTTTCCAGGACTGTGGAATTCAAGGTTCCACAGCACGTTAGAATAAGCCAGGCCGCGTGGTACCCCACTTTCTCATATCCAGCCTACAAAGATAGTCCCCTTTCTTCCTCCTGAACGTAGAAGGCCTCATGGGGACCACTAGAAAGGCTCTAGAAATTGCCGGGGGAAAGGGCTGTCTTCCCACCGTGCTCTGTGAACACGAGGACTCTCCTGCACTGCCACCTGCCCCCAGAATAGAGATCAAGGGGCTGTTGGAGGAGGTTCAGTGATCAGGGCTGTTCTGCAGGCCTGTTACTGACACCACAGGGATCATGTGGTTCAAGGAGGCGGACTAATGACACACCGCCGCGGGTGCATCTCAGCCCATTCTTCCCGCCCGGAGGAGGTATGTCCCCAACTGAGAGCTTCAGTGATCCCACATAGGAAGCCAAGTGCTGCTCATTACAGTTCTGTGTGGGCCGCAAACTGAGTGCAGCCCCATGGCACCCGTCTTGCCCCCCACACTCCCAGCCCACTGATGGTGTTACCCCTAGTCCAAAGTGTGGCACTGTGAGAACGTGTCACAGCTCTCTCCTCACCTGGGGGACATGGGAGAGAGAAAACCTCACAGAGGAGTCCAAGGGCACAACGTGGGTTAGTGCCCTGGCCACCAGAGCTGAAAGTCATGCTATTAATTCTAGACTCATTATTTCTCCTCTATACCCCTAGACTCACCTTTTGGCCAGCTAAATGAGCCACTCAGTTAACTGCAGGCTGGCATCTTGAGATCCTTCACTCTCAGGCCTCCACCCATCACCTATGATTTGCTTTTTCTCTCTTAAGTCCCAGACAGAGATGAGAGGTACAGGGAGAAACTGGGCAAGAGAAAGGAAGGAGCCGCACAGCTGGGCTGATCAGCCCTACCAGCCCCAATTTTTGAAGCACAGATTTCTGCCTTCTGGGAGAAGACAGCCTTCTTGGTCAAGGGCATAGTGGCCAGGGCTCAGGTACAAGAGAATTGACTGCAGGTGTGCAGGCACCTCTGCCTCTGCAGCTATCTCAGAAAGGAGAACTTCCAGAGGTACGGTGAGTGCACATAATCAATGCCTGTCCATCTGCCTTGTCAAAAAAGACAACATCTCCGGCTTAACCCTCGAGGCCTTAATCCTCAATAGCATTTATTTCCCTTGGGCCTGATCTCCAGAGGTCCTCAGCCAGGGTCTTTTGTGTCAACCTCAGATCCAGGCTAACTGCCTGCCCCAGGGGCCACCCCCCACCGAGGGTATGGAGATTGCACATTTTACAATGGCTCGAATGTACACACCATTCTCCACACGGCACACATGGCTGTGCCCTGCCTCCCCGTGAGAAGCTCACGATGCTGGCACATGAGGATCAGAAGTCTCTGTCCCCAGGGAGGAAGACAAGGCCCCAGGGGCTCGATGGTCTGTCTGCAGAGGGCAAAGAAGGCCTCTACCTCCACTGGCCTGTGCCAGAGCTAGAGAGAAAGTGAGCCCAGCCCTGAGTGTTCCTGCCCCCTGCCCCATCTTTTCTGCTCCTTCACCAGATTCCCACACTCCCCAGGGACTTTCTTGCAAACGCTTCTGCGGTAGCCCCAGCCCGAGGACTTTCTCCTGCCAGATCTTGGGCCTGAGTGGGCATGTGACCAACTTCTCAGAAGCCCCGCCTACATCCCACCCTTCCTCAGCAGTAAGAGGCTTCCAGGGTTATCTGGCTCTGGCACCCAGTGGGAACTTCATGCCTCTGTGAACCACCTGTTGGGAGGGGTGTGTGTCGAGAGATGGGAACTTGTCTCCTTGGCTAGAGAGGCAGGGCTGAAGCAGTCCCTGCCACCCCTAGCCCAGTGTTATTAGTTATTTTTAGCAATCGATGTTATTGATGCTATGTTCACTAGAGAAAGCCACCAGAGAGCTGTTCTTCCAACTCATTACATTGAGAGTTGAACTATCCCCTTTTTATATAAATCCTGACACATAAAGATGAAATATGCTACTTTCTGGGGAAGCTTGGAAGCAGAGGCCAAGTGCTAGGAGGCAGCTTTGCATGCTGGAAGCTGCATTAGGGATGACTAGGGTGGGGGGAGCCCTGACGTCTGCCCCCTGGGCCAGGATGCTGGGCTTGGGCCGAAGTTATACCTGGGAGGCACGGAGTTGGCTTGAAGGTGAGGAGCTGGGGAATTGTGTGGGTGGTAAGTGCAGAGATGCTCTTTAGAGGCCTCAGCTTGGGTGGTGAAGGACAAAGGCCTCTGCTTGATGGATCCTCTGTTGAGGATTTGGCTTCTGCGGTGCTGAGGGTCAGCAAAGTCCCTGATCCCAGGGTCTGATGTCCACAAACGGGATCCTGAGGATCCACATGGTCTCTGGAAAAGAGGCAGGTCTGCTCTCACCACCCCCCATCGCTGAGCCCAGGGCTCTGGACAGCTCGCCTCCACAGGGACCTCCGCCAACTTGGCCTGGGCCTGCAGAGTGGGCAGAGAGGCTGCCAGACCTGTCAGAGAGGCCTGGTGCCCTTCTCTGCCCTAGAGGAAAGTCTTTTAGGATGTAATGGGCAGCAGAGGGCTGGAGCTAGAAGGTTCTGTGCCATAATTTTCCAGGAGTATGACTTTCCCCAGCTGCTCACCATATGTGCAGTACCCTGAGTACTTCCCCTCTGTCCCAGCTTCTCAGTTTCCCTCGCTTCCTCCTTCTTAACTTCCATCCTCCCTCAACATCGAAGCCCCCACCACGGGAGCCAGCCCCTTCTCTCCCAGGACTCGTGCTCCTCGCCAAGGCCTCCTTCTGTCTGGAACTCTGTGTTTCTCCCACTGCCTCTGGTGAGCTCCAAAATCAGGGAAGATGGTGGATCCGATGTATTAATTGGGGGGCCCTTCATTTAGCAGGACCAGAATCAGAGTTGAGCGAGCTCCTCCCAATAGAGTCTGTATCTATAAAGTTAAAGAAGGGGCTGAAGGTAGAGCCCCAAGGGAAAGAAAATCCAGAGGAGCCACCAGACCTTGGCCTACTACCCAGACAAAGGAGCAGAGAGCTTCAGGAAGGAGAGAGTGAGCTTCCACGTGAGTGAGGCCTGAGAGAGGGACTATGGATTGGAACCAGCTGCCACATGTGGCACCTGGAAGGTTCATGATAGCAGTTGCCCAGGAGCTGGTGCCAGCTGTGGGGGAGCAGAGGGGACAGTGTGGCGGGGCGAGTGTCCTGATTCCGAGTAGAGGTGAGCAGGTCAGAGTGCTTGGCCCATGAGCCAGGAGTTCTGAGGAATAGGAGTTATGGGGCCAGACAGGGAGACTGGCTTCTGCATGGCCATGGAGTCTGCTGCTGCTTCCCCTCCCACCCATCTCATAGCCCACCTGGAGTCCCCGGGCCCAGGATTACTCTTGCCTAGCTTCTGCTTTGGGGGGCCTGTCCTGCCCACGCAGATCACAGAGCCCCGGAGCTGGAAGGCAAAGGTATCCCTGGACCCTTGATTGGACTTCCCTGTTCCTCGCCTGCCACATTCAGTGTAGACCTAGCGAGAGGGGAAATGTGCCAAAGGAGTCCAGTCTTCTCTCTCCACACGACTCTGCTGTGGGGTCCAGTGCTGGGCAGCAGGAGGTTCTGGGAGGTCTGCGATTTCCCGGTGGAAGTGTTACTTGTCCACGCTTTGGCTCTGCCTCAGCCAGGACAGGCACCTTGGCCCATGTAGATGCCAGGGAGATGAGCAGCACTCAGGGAAGCAGCCCTACTTCTCCATGCCACCAACTGTGATCACCAGCAAGAGATAGTCCTGGTCCATGGGACGACCTATCAACCAGGGCCACAGGTGCACTAGGGACCCCGTGGAGCCGAGAAGTACACCTCTAGCAGACAGATCCTATCCCCATGTAGCTTCCCTCAGAGTCTCTGGCCAAGAGGTCTGACTTGGAAAAGGATGTACACGTACCTCTGGGGTACAAGGAGCTCAGGCCAGGCTCTTACAGCATTGGAGCCCTTCTCTGCTGGGCACTTCGGCCTGCCTGCAGCTCCTATTAGTGGGGCTGGACCTCTGTCTCCAGCTTCCACATTAGCCTACAGGCCATATTTGCCCCTCCAGGGCCCTGTCTTACCTTTTCTAACACCAGGAAAAGAACCAAAAAGCAGGAATTTCCTCACAGGGTTAGCCCTCCTCGTGTGCTCGTTCACTTATCAGGGGAAACCAGCCCGGGGATGCAGGGACTCCTGCTCAGCTAACGAATATCCCGACCTTCCTGCCAGGGCTCTCCTTCTGTGTGGTGGGCTTTGCCGGCCTCTAAGAGCAGCTGCAGGAGACAAGCAGACTGGAAGTGACACAGCAGCAGTCAGGACAGGACAGCAGTCTCTCCTGGGGATCCAGGGATGGCGATGGCGGCTGGCAGGGTGGGCAAAGTAGCTGCAATAGGTGACAGAGCCCCATCCCATGGTGTCTTAAGTCCTACAGCTGAAAAGGCTGGGACTTCTAGGCTCTCCTATGGGCAGAACATTCTAGAAAGTTCCAGGTGACCATGAGGGCACAGGAGCCAACCAGTCTCCACAATGCCAATCAAATCAGCTGTGGGTAGTGTCAGAGGATCCTGCAAGGGTACAGGCAGGATTGACAGCATTCATGGACTTCTGTCACCCCCAGCTTCCAGCAGGCCACTGTAGAATCATCTGGCCCCAGTGGCCTCCCTGCCCATCAACTTCCCAATGCGTCCATGTGAACAGAACTCAGTGCACAAAATGTGGGCATCTCAAAACAGACAAAGGAGCAGGTGTTTCTTGGCAGATCAATGGATGTTTGGAAACCATGCAGGCTACCAGTGGGAAGCCTTAAGATCCAGCTTCTCTAGTGTAGTTAAATATTTGTTTACAGACCATTACCTGCTTGATGAAGAGGCTTTGGGGCAGGAGAAAATTGTATGCCAGAGTATGTGAAGCCACTGCTAATTGAAGATGGTCAGAAATGAAGATAAAGTATCCTTGGGATTGTCATATAAATTAGCAAAAATGTGTGGATAGGAACAAGCACTGTTCTTATCCACATGGAATTTCTTACCAGCTGACCTTGGCCTGAAAGAGAGGACAGGGCAGTGGGGATTTTTCTGGACATGTTAATTACATCTTAGCTGTCAGCTTGGCTGGGGCAATAAAGTGGGACTGGCCATCATCAGCTTCTCTGTGCAGGACCTGGGAGCTGCTCTTTGCCACGTGCCTCCCTTATAGCAGGTGATGTCAGCCCCCCACCCCCTGATCCTCCACTACCTCTTTGGGCAGCTTCCACCACTCCCATCCCATGCAGGAGAAAACTGAGGCTCAAAATGTAGAGTCAACTGCCCAGTGTCACGTGGGTGATAAATATCTGGGCAGAGTTTCAAAGCTATGGCCATCTGGTTACAAAGCTCAGGCTGCCTCAGGAGGACCCTCCACCCAGGCTTGGCCGCTCCCCAGCCAGAGGTTCTGAGGACAGCATCCAGGGAGAAGGAGTCCCCATCTCCAGCCAATCCCAGCCTCCTCCTGGAGACCACTGCAAGCTGGAAGTGCCCAGCCCACCCACTGCATGACTCCCGTCCATTCATTTTCATGACTTTGTGCTCTTGCTCTTGTTACCTAAACCAGGGAAGGCATTGGGGTCGTGATTTTGGGACAGCAACTGTTGAAGGAAGTTTTGAAATACTGTAACCCAGACATTTCTCCTGCCAAGTACTTTCTAAATTCCAAACAGCGTGAAGACTTTGGACAACTCTTCCAAAGTGTGGACAACTCTCTCCCACACCCTGTATTTGAGATAGACTGTCCACTTCTGGCTGAGACCCACGAAAACGTGGCTCACAGCACCATTCAGGTCTGAGCTGGATCCAACACTCAAGGCAGCAACACCCACCTCTGTGTTTGTCTGTGCTGCGTGGTGACCAGGGACTCCTGGGGACAGTGGGTCCAGAAGTACCGTCTGGCTTCTGATGCTTTCTCTACACCCCGGGGCCCCAAAGGCCCTGTCGCAGCACACACCACAAATCTAACCTTGATTCTGTGAACTACTAAACCCAGACCATGTTGCACTATGAGGACAGAATTATTATCTCAACATAGGGAACGTTCCTCTATTTCTTTTGTTCTGGAGGCTGGGAACAGGGAGCCATGAGGGAACCAGCCCGCCCCCTTCAGCTGCTCCTGTCCTGTGTGACCAATCACTGGTGATCTCAGCAGGTCTTCTCCCCACCTGGCCTTGATTTCTTTCCTGAAAGTTCTCCAGGCTGCTTTCAGAACAAAACCCCTCAGCCTGTCTGCTGGGATTCTGGTGGCTTCTGCTCTTCACAGCTAGGAAGCAAAACCCAGGAAGAGCCCCTGGCAAGGTGCTTCAACTCAAATTACTGCCAAGAAGTTGGTGCTCCTTCAGGTCTGCCTGGCTCTCTGGAGGCCCACCCCCCCCCCAAGCCCTGCCCGCAGGCTGCCCTTGCACCTTGGAAATTCTAGTCTCCTCATGCTGGGCCCGGAAAGGCACTGGCACCTGTTGCAATGGAGGCTCCCAGAATGCTTAGCGAGTGGACAGCAATGACAGGTTGCTGTCTGAGGTGCTCTGTTCCCCAAGTCCAGCCAGGCAGGCTCAGCACAAGGTGGCCCACCCTGCTCAGCCATCTCCCAACTCCTCAAGGGCCCCCCTAGTCAGCAGCCAATCCAGTGCCTGCTGGCCCCCTCCCCACCAACCCACGACCTCTTCTCTCAGCTTTGGTGAAGGCACACGCTTCCCAACAAGGCTCTCAGCTAAATAAACATGAAGTGTACTGAGCCAGCCGTTCAGGCTGGGCACAAGCTGCAGGTCCAATTCACTCTCGTCATTTTTCATTCCGAATGAAATTAAGCTCCCGAGAACAGAAAAGAGCCCTTTTCTAAGAAGGAAATGCATCAGCGAATCCCTGAGGGGGAAAATATTTTGACATGGAAGTTTCCCTGCACTTTATTCAGCCAACACAGCGAGGTTCCCTCTCCCGCCCCCCCCCCCCCGGTGGTGTTCTCAGTCCACCTTCTCCTGCTGATCGGTGTGCGGGGAGCATCTTCCGCCTCCCTGAGGCCCAGCACCGTCTGTGGCTCCCTGAGCCCCTCCAGAGCGGCCTGGGTCAGTAATAAGCTGCAGGGCATTTGGTCAGCACTATCTCTGGGAACAAATAAAAGCTCATCCTAGTCCCGCAACCTCTGAAGTAATGTCACTCTCGCGTGTCCCCACCCCTCAGCGTTTTCTTTCCAGTTGTATGTGTCTCAGCAAAGTCCATGGACCAGCTCAACGATGATCAAATTAATGGGTCGTGCTTGTGTTGACACGTCTGTTTTCAGCCTAATGGCTTGTTTATTCCCCTGGTGATGGCTGCCTCCAGCAGGGTCCCTGAGCACCGGGTGCCGCCCGGGGAAGATTGACCAGGTGCAGTGTTACGCATAGATGTACTTAAAAAAAAAAAAAAAAAAAAGAAGCACCTTCAAGGCTACTTATTGATTTTAACACCTTCTGATGTGTGGAAAGCCCTTGAGGAAGGCAGTTAAATACAAAAGCCACTGCTCCTGAATTGCAACCAGACCCTCCAATCGGACCCCTGAGCAGGACCTCGGCTGAGCTGGACACAAGGCTGTGCTGGTGGGATACAGACCAGGAGTCCAGAGGGCAGCAGGGCCGGCCCAGGGTGCGCACGGTGCCCTCATGGTGCCCATCCCAGCTCTGAGTGCTTGGCTCGGTTTTGCCTTGTCAGAGAAAGGGATTCAGGCTTGAGGAGGAGCTGAGGCTCCCAGTCTGCAGCACTAGTATGTGCTATGACTGTGCCCACAAGCAATGGGCTCAAGTCCTTGACCTCACCCCGTGGTTGGATCTCTGGCTCTTGTCATCTTCAGAATGACGGGAGCTTCCGCCCAGAGTGCTAAGTCTCGTGTGACGGACGGGAGAGCTGTCCTGTGTGCCTGATCCAGGGCGGCGGCTTGCACCGCTCACACTGCTGTGCATAGGATGGTGGCATGAGTTTTGTGGTGGAGCAGTGGTCTCGTTAGAGAGCTGTGTGTACCTACAGGTGTGTACGTGCGTGCTGACTCGTGACCTCTGTCCACAGCCATAGGGGTGCTTCAGCCTCCTTGATGGGCCTGGCGGCGTTCTTCATAACAACTGATTTTCCACTGTACTGCTCACCACCACACAGGAGCGGCACAGTACATACAAAGATACACATGCTCATGTGCACACATACATACACACACACACACACACACTGCCTCTTGGACCAGCATCTCATAGTGTTGACGCCTGGGGTGCCGAGATCTTCCTTAGACCACACTCATCCATTCTCTTCAGTTCTCAAGAACAAATAGTTGCTTTTCGGAGAAGCTGTTCCCCTCATGGAGTGGGCTGGTGGGACCCATAGTCCCCATGGGAAAAAGTCAACACCTGCATCCTGAGCCTGGCAGGAATATGCTTTTCATGGTAGCTGTGTCTTGCTGGAGTTGGCATTTATTGGGCAAATGCTAGCTAGGCAGAGCAGAGTGGCAGGAAGCAGGTGCCTGGAGCTCGCACATTAACCTGTCAGGACAGGGTCCTCTGCCAGTCACCTGATGCCCACCATGTACCCTCCACACTGAGGAGGAGGCACACTTACCCGGGGACCATGACATTTGACAGGTCCCAGGACACAAAGACTCGGGAGGATGCAATGGAAATAAACAAACCAAGGGATGTGGCCTCTGGCAGCGTGTCCTGAGCACCTACTGGCACCAGGACACACCCATGCTGTGCAGCCTGGAGGGAAAGATGCACTTGCCGCTTATCTGACTGCCTGTCATTCTGCTAACTCCTGAGAGCTGGGGGGCTTCTTTCTGCCCCCTGCTCTTCCCTGCCTTCCTGCCCCCCTCCCCCTCACAGCCGAGCTGCAAGCTGGGTGAACTAGGATTGGCACTGCCCTTCTGCCAATTCACAGTTGGCTGCCTGGAGCTCTGTAAGCCTCAGGCTCCTCCCCTGTAAAATGGGCAAGTGCCTGAGAGAGATGTCACAGAAGAAAAGGAGTGCAGACAACAGTGTGTGGGGAAGGCAGCCCACCTGCAGGAGCACTTAGCCAGGGCTGGTGGTGGAGGCTGCTTTCCGGGACCCCAATATGGTATAGATGCTGGCCCTGTGTTCACTGTGGTGTGACCTGTCTTCCCCTGACTTCATACCCTCAGCAGTGACCAGGGGGATGAGTCCCTGTGCCAATGTCATGGGCCCTGGCCACTCTGTAAGCAGACGGGGATGCTTCCTGGCATGGGGCTGCAGTCTGTATCCTGGGCAGGGGCAGAGGGCTAAGTCAGCAGCATTTCTGGTGCGACAGCCGCAGGCCAAGCAACCCCAAGCTGTGAGGGCTGCAGTCAGCAGTGCTGAGCCCCAGGCGGGTGGAGACTGGGCGGGGTCCAAACACTCCCTGGGCCCCACCTGCAGGGCGAGTGACTGGCCGCTTGGATCGGCTGGGCAGGAGGCAGATTCCTGAAGCTGCCAGGAGGGAAGGTGAGAATGTCTGGTTTCAAGTCCCACCCCCGAGGAAAAAGGAGTTCTTGGCATGCACCCAAGATGTCCCATCAGACAGGGTGAGGCCAGCAGGTGCAGGAGCAGGAACTTGGCATCTCAGGCAGAGTCTCCTCTTTCCTGAGGTGCAGTTTCTGCAGCTAGGGTACACATAGGAGCCTGGGGAGCAGGGCTCCAGGGTCCTGGTAGAGCTCTTGCCCAGGGCGACAGCAGGGACGCTGGGTCCATAACAGAACTGTATCTTGCTTCTCTGACACAGTTCCCGTTCAGAGTGTGGCTCCTCGTTGTCAGCACACATCCCAGAAATCTGGGGATGGTACATCTGGAGCTGAGGCCACATCCAGGCTTCCTCCCCACACTGCTCCACAGCCTTGGGCCCAGACTCCCACCTCTGGTTGGGGCCTGGAAAACTGCCTCATGTGGAAGCTCTTGGGCCTCAGTGGAGCAAGAGCCCCACCCAGTGCCCCCCACAAACCCTGCCGAGAACACCTCCTCTCCTATAAGCATCCCGGGGTGACCAGAGCATGGCTTTCAGGTCCCCATGCTTCTCCCCACAGCCCTCAAGCCTCTGCCAGCAGCTCCTTTCCCTCCCACAGCCCTGCTCTCCAGCTGGCCAACCTTCACCCTTGACGCAGTGGGTCCTCAAGACGCCCTCACCCCACAGGCCTCAACCTGGGTGTGGCAGGTGACTTGAGTGGGCAGCAGAGGCACAGGGCAGCCAGGCTCTTGCCTCATTCACCCTCAGTTCTGACTACAGGGATTGGGCCACAGGTTGATTTATGGTGTCTCAGGAGCTGAGTGTGGGAATGTCTTCTGGTCTCTAAATTAGTCATGAAGTCAGATCCCACCAGCACAATTAGAACCCTCAGCTAATGATTATTTATGGAGTTTGGAATGCACAGTAACCCGATTATATTAAATATTAAACTTGATTGTAATACTTCCATCTGTATTTACAGTATGAGGTACAGGACGAGCTCCCCCACCCACTGGAGTCGTTGAAAGGTTCAGGCAGAGCCAGGAGAGCAGGGGCACCACCAGGCTGAGGACCAGGAAGCAACTCTGAGGAGTGCCGGGTGGCCCCTGAGCTCCCTCTGGTCCCCAGGAAGGTGACACTCAGCCTGCTCAGCACCCCCTCTCCCACCTAGCCTGAGCTTAGGCTCCAAGGCTGGAATCGCTGGAGCAGCAAGGCTGGCTTCACATTGGCTCTGTGTGGGAGCAGTGGACAGGCGCTGGATCTGGGTCCCTGCACCATACCCCCACCACCTCGGGCAGCAATTCACCTGGCCTCCTCTGCGCAGGAGCTGGTGAGTTGAGACACACAGACTGTGCACAGCAGCTCCTCAGGAAGCACTCCCTTCCTAAGTTGCAACTTTATTAAGATGTAATTCACACACTGAATCCCCTCCAGCACTCTAATGGCTTTTAGTGCATTCACAGAGTTGTATCACCATCACTATAGTTGGTGTCAGAGCCAGGAAGAAGCCTTACAGCTCTTAGGACTTTCTACCCTGGCCCCAGCCCTGACCCACCACAACACTCTGTCCCTTCTGCCCCTGTGCATCTGTCTGGTCTCAATGCCCCACAGGACTGGACTCACACACTGTGTGGCCTTTCCTGCCAGCTCCTTCCCGAGGTCCATGCCGTGTCCCGTGGCCTGGCTGCACCATGTCTGTCCACTCCTGTGACAGCATTTGGGCCATCTTCACTCCTTAGCTGTTGTGGACCATGCTGCATCTGTGCTGTGTGGACATGTGTCTGCGTGGCTCCTGGGTGGGTGTGGGGCAGAGCACCTCGGTAAAAAGGAAGATCTGTGGCAGAAGTGGGAACCAGCCCTCGTCAGAGATGCCTCACCCCTGCATAACTCAGCTTGCCTGCCTTTCATCTCCCTGTGGATCCCACTTGGGTGCCACTTGGTTCCTGGGTGCCGGTGGAGAGTCTTGCGGGCACCTCCATAGCATGTCCCCACATCCCTCCAGGAGGGGCACTTATGGCAGAGAGTTGGCACACAGTTCTGGGCAAACATTGCCTGGTGATCTGCACTGAGGTCACCCTTCCTGAAGCACTCATGGTTGGCACCATCTGGCGCAGTCCTGCGCTGTTGCAGGAGGGTTGGGGGATACAGCAGAGTAGCAGTTCCTACAAGGGAAAAGGTGCCAATGTGGATGCCACAAAGAGGAGAGCAGGGTGGAATGGCCTGGGCCGAGCTTCAGATATGAGGTTGGAGCAGAGAGCTGCAGTGGGGCAGGGAGCAGAGCCTGGCACACAGGGGATATGTGCAAAAGCCAAGGCCTACGAGCAATCTGGGAGGGCATCCCCAAGACTGCCTGGCCCAGGGAAGAGCTGAGCCCTGGGCAGGAGGGTCCTGCCCAGCCCAGGGCTGGGGGTCAGAGAGGTGTGTGTTCAGGTGGGGGTCAGGCGCGGAGGCCGGGCCAAGCCCTGGGAGGTGACCTGTCCCAGTGAGGGCAGAGGCAGGGTGCAGGGAGAAAGGGACTTGGGATGGTTCAGAGTAAGGGCCTGTCACTTGTGTGCAGCTCCCGTGGGGGTGGAGAAGCAGACAAAAAGTGAAGATTAGCCCCCGGCTTTGGTCCAAGCAGCCAGCTGGACACAGGCCATTTCTTGGGAGGTGGAAGCCAGGACAAGCAGGCCAGGTACGGGACAGGTGGGGATACCTGTCACCTGTACCACCGTCTGTTGGAGCACAGAGGCCCCCTCCATGTCCCTAAGGCATCACTAGCAGGTACCACCGGGCCAGCTCAGCGCCTCCACCCTGGGCTCCTCTAACCTGTCTTGGGAATGGCTTCCATGCAGGCAGTGGGGAGGGAAGGTCACCGAAGCCCAACCCCCAGCAGTGGAGGAGCTCCCTGCAGGACGTGACTCTGCCCCAGGCCATTGTGTGTAATTAGATGCAGCCCCTCACTCAGACTGCACAGCTCTGGTGAGAGGGGCCCTCTCCCTGTGTCACAGACAGGAGCAGTGAGCCCCCTGCCATCTAACAATCAGAGTGCCCTGCCCACCCCAGCCAGAAGGCAGAGACTTGTCCTGGGAATGGCACATGGCTGGCTGTGTCCAGACAGACTGGCCCTGGGGCAGGAGGTCTCCAGTGTCATGCTGTGGACCCACCCTGCCCCACCCTGCCCTGGTGTGGCAGCGCTGACACCTGACTGTCTCTGCAGGTGTTAGAGGCTAATCTGGGCCACATCTGTGCTGAATCACCAGCTTAAAAGACACGTCTGCAGGAAGCCAGGGCAGAGAGCCCTGGGTCAGCTCCCAGATGGCCAGGCCAGGTCAGGCTCCCTGCACTAGGCCCCTCCCCTCACACCCTGCCCTGTCACCTGCAGCCCTGTGCTTCTGTCTCTGGCCTTAACTCTTCCTACTCCACAGCTGTGCCCAGCATGAGGACTGCAGCCCCAGAGCCCATCCTGCTCCTGGGTCTGACCTTACCCTGCCCCCTGCAGCAGCCCAGACCTGACACCTGCAGGTCACTGCTAACCCTGGGGGGTCCCCCAAGCTGAGCCTGGCTTGCTGGTTTCCCTGGGGCTGATAGTCAGTCTTAGGAGCCCATAGCAGCTTTCTCAGTGCGAGGCTTTGCACAATCCTCCAACTGTTCAGCTCCATCTGACCTGCTGCAAAACACCCTCCACCCCTCAGAGCCTGCACAGCCAAAGCCTTCCAGAAAGTTCTCAAGACACAGAGTTCAAGCCAAGTGACCTGCACACCACTTCTGGTGCCAGCACTGTCCTCACAAGCAATTGAAAATGACCAAGGGACAGTGACACTCAGTCCTTGGCCCTGGCATTGTCCCTGGGCCTTTGCAGGAACTGCTTCTGGTACTAGAGATGGCTTGGAGGAAACAGCTGGTCCCACCTGAGAGTCCCCCATGCATAGACTCAGCCAACCATGGATTGAAAATATTTGGGAAAAAAATATGCATTTGTACTAAACATGCACAAGCCTTTTTTCTTTTTTTTCACTCTGTAAACAAGATAGTAAGAGAGCTATTTACGTAGCATTTCCATTGCATTAGGTATTTTAAGTCACGTAGGAATGACGTGAAGTATTTGGGAGGAAGTGGACAGACTGTATGCAAGTAGTAGATCATTTTACACAAGGAGATTGAGGTCCCCAGATTTTGGTGTCCCCAGAGGGTCCAGAATCAATCCTGAGGCCACTAAGTAACCGTGTCCTCATGACTGTCCTCACTCTCCTGAGATTCTAAGTCAGTGACATTGCTGTGTATGCTGTGTGTCGCCAGCTGAATCCAGGTCTAAATGCAGCTGTGTGATGCAGGCTGCCACCAGGGGCAGACCCCCAGGTCCCAATCATCACTGCTTCTCTGTGTTTACTCTCCAGGGTGCATCTAAGCTGTTGCTCTCCCCAGGGGACCCGAGTCCCCAGAGCCAGCACTGACTCTGGAAAGCATGCCCTCCCCACCCCTACTTGGCACATCTGCCACCTCTCAGTCCTGGTGTTCTCACCTGGGAAAAGGAGCTGACCCTCACCAGGCCCACTGGGGCTGTTCTGAGGACAACCTGAGAAGACCCAGTGACTTGAGGGCCGTGTGGCTTCTGCTCTGTGGCCACAAGCTGAACTAGACTAGCTAGAGCGCTGCATGCCCCAGGTCCCAGCTTGCCAAGCTGCAGGACTGGCCCCTGTCCCTTTCTTCAAGCTTATACTCCCTCCAGTGACCCATGTTCTTAACAGGAAAGCAGGGAACAGAGGGCTTGGGGACCTACCCCGGTCACCTAGCCAAGGGGCCACGGGATCAGCATGTCAGGTAGAAGGAGATGAGTGGGCAGAAGGAAACAGAAGGACCCAGGTGGTGGACACATAGCACAGGAGTCGGCATGGTGGTACACACCTGTAACCCCAGCTACTCAGGAGGCTGCAGCAGGACTACAAGTTCAAAGCCAGCCTTGGCAACTTAGTAAAAACTTGTCTCCAACTAAAAAATAAAAAAGGCCAGCTGGGTGTAGTTCAGTGCACTCCCTCTGTCCTCAGAGAGAGGATCCAGGTGCTGTCACAGCAGGGAGGGCTCTGGTCCCTGAAGGGGGACCGACTGTGGAGCTCTTCAGAGGACAAGCGAGCCCAGGGCCTGAGCACAGAGGGGCTTCACAGACCTGCTGCTGTGCTATCCCCTCGTAGCGCCTAAGAAACACATAGTTTCCTCTCACACTGAGCCCTGTGCATTAGTAGTCTGTCCTGACCTTTGGAGTCCAGGGGGAAATGAGTTTGAAGCTCAGCCTAGCATTGTGGTGAGGGACCTTGGACAAACGCCTTAACCTGTACACCTCAGTCATGTGTAGAATGGGATAAAGACGCTGCATGGTGGATACTTGGTGCAAGGGACAAAGGCCACCAGCCTGTGTGTGTGTAGACGTGCTGCAGGCCTCTTGCTGTGTGGGCCACAAGTGGCAGAGGCACAACTGCTACCTGTCTGAACACGGGTCAGGGAGCAGAGCTGCAGTCCAGCTTCTGGCTGGCCCCTCCCTCCTTGTCTGTGGACAGGGACATCTCTGGGTCAGCACTATGGTGTAATTCTCGATGGGAAGCAACATCTGTTATTTCAGCCCAGGAGCAAAGGGAGAGGAATATGAGAAATAACAGGGGCGGACAGGACTCGGGGACCTGTGCAAGAGGAGAAGGCACAGAGATGAGCGATCTGGGGTGGAACCAGGAGGTGATGTCAGCTCTTAAGATGGGCACAGGAGGGGGATGGGGCCTGGGAAGAGGGTGGGGGCTTGGCCTCGGAGGTTGGGTGGCTATGGGACTAGAGGGCAGGGCCACACCGCTGCAGAGAGGTGACTCCCAGGCCTCCCACACAAGGTGTCTGTTCCATGACTCTTCTCAAGCCCATGGCAGGCAGGACCAGAGGGGCCTAGGACACTCCCCAAGGCTCCTGGTGCTGAGAGCCAAGGGACAGAGAGGTGGAGGAAAACTAGGAAGGGGGGCCACAGGAGCCAGAGGCCGCTCAGGGGCTGCAAGGACAGGGTGAGTCCCGAAGGCTAAGTCGGCGAAGAGGGAGAAAGGTGCTGGGGGCACTTAGCACAGGAAGGTAGCAGAGAGTACGAGGGACAGATGCTGGGGAGAGAAGCTAGGGACAGGAAGGGTGTGGCTTAGGGGTGCCAAAATCCAAACAGGGCAGTGGCTGAGAGGAGCTGCCCTGGTGAGGTCGGCTGTCACCCTGCAGTGCTGTGTCTGGGTTGTTGTGGGGTTTTTTTTGGGGGGGGAGGGGGTATTGTTTGCAATGGAGTTAGGCACTGAATTGCTGTAGAGACAAGGAAAGAGAGTGCTGAGCCAGTAGGAGGGAGGATGGACAGGGAGGAGAAAGTTCCCTGATTCCACCCCAGGACGGAGGAGCCGGGGTGCGCCGATCTGGTGGTGCACAGGACATGAGATGCCCACAGCACGGGCTGTGTGGAGCCGCCCTACAGATAAGGGAGGAGCTGTGCTCAGTGCTCAACCAGTTGACCGAAGAGACTGTGTAGGGAGAGGGCAGTGGCCTTGGGTGGTGACCCTCCTCCCACAGCTCTAGGAGACAGAAGCAGGAAGGGCAGGGCAAATTCTTGCTGATCCCCACCATGCACAGAGGCATCAAGGACAGGAGGACTGGGCCTCAGGGTCTGTGCATGTCCTGCAGCTGTCACGGCAAACTGCCTGACCCGAAAGGCCGAACCATAGTCATGCACTGTCCTGTGATTCTGGAAACTGGAGGGCAGCAGGGCCATACCCCGCCTTGATCTCCCACTTTAGGGAGGCACTGTTCCTGTCCTGGGGCCACTTCACTCCATTCTCTGCCCCCATTGTCACTTGTGTCTGTTTCTGTCTGGATTGTCCCTCTGGCTGGAGTTGCCCAAGCCAGAGGTATGGCCAGGTGCTCAGGGTTAGAGCCACAGGTCACAGCCAAATGTCTGGGTCACATGGAAGTTGATTGCTGTGAGTTTAATTGCTGTGAGGAGTGAGGTAGTGAGGCCAGGCTGTGCAGGAGCACCAAGGACTGAGGGGCTGGGTGAGGGGCTGGAGAGTCTGCCACGGACCAAGAGGTTAAACTTGACCTTGACCTTGACCTGTGTGGTCCAGAGCACAGCACTCTGACCAGCGGGGAAAGCAAGAGACAAAGCTCCTCAGAGGCCAACAGAGAACTTTTTAATATGGGAAGTTCTACGAAGTGGAATGGGAGGTGAGGGGGGTGGGTTAGGAAACCCTGAGGGTCACTGGAAAAGGAGTGGGGGCAGCAGAAGTGGGGGCCGCATGACTGGTACCCACTGCCGGCCCTGAACACCAGTGTACCCGCCCTGTGTGGAGAAACTGAACTCTCTTCCGTAATTTATGGGCAGCTAGATCTACACACACTGGACTCTCAGGAAATAAGAGGAGGGCCGGGGATTTAGCTCAGTGGTTCTAGTGCCTGTCTTGCAAGCACAAGAACCCGGGTTCGATCCCCAGTGACCAAATAACAATACTGGTCATGGAGACTCACGCCCAACAGCAATCAGTACCACATACCACAGTGCCAGGCATGGTGGCTCATGCCTGTAATCCCAGCACTTGGGAGGCAGAGGCAGGAGGATTGCTATGATGTGAGTTTGAGGCTGAGCTCAGGGCCAGCCTGAACTACAAAGCAAGACCCTGTCTAAAAAAAAAAGAAGAGAAGAGATGATGGGGGAGGGGTGGTAAAGAAAGCTCAAAGCCTCCCAGAGAAAAGGAACATTAGAAAGATACTAAGAGTATTTCCAGTGTGCAGGATGAATTCTTGTTATAAGACGTGACCAAAAATATGGTTAGTGCGAATGTTTAAGTTGTGTTGTAGTAAAATCCACACTGGCATTAATCCCCTTTGCTTCCAAGACACATAGCACACCCTTCTTGCTGCTTCCTGAAGCGGGTCTGGCAGTCCTCTTTTGTGAGTGTCTTTAGACACACTGTCATGCTGCTGACTGGATTCAAAACATTTACCTTCCACGGTCATTTCAATTTTGGGGAAGAGCCAGAAGTCACACGGTGCCAGATCAGTGAATAATGTGGACGCGGACGCACTGTAAGTTTTTTATTTGACAGAAATTGCCATAAATGGTTGATCAATGAGTGGTGATCATAAAATACAGTGATTGTTTCCATTTCAAAATTTATTACAGGGCCGGGGAGTTAGCTCAGTGGTTCCGGCGCCTGTCTTGCAAGCGCAAGGACCCGGGTTCGATTCCCCGGTAACCACATAACAATACTGGGTGTGGAGACCCACACCCAGCAGCAACCAGTACCACATACCACAGTGCCGGGCGTGGTGGCTCACGCCTGTAATCCCAGCACTCGGGAGGCAGAGGCAGGA
>PVIR01005670.1:0-11254 GCA_004026965.1 Petromus typicus | reverse complement strand
GCAAGACCCTGTCTCAAAAAACCTAAAAAAAAAAAAAAAAATTTATTACAGTAAAAGTCACATTGCCATTAATACCTCTCGAAATTCCCCAAATACTCCCCTTTGCTTTGAGCACACTGACCCCATCAGCCAGGATGTGTCTTTACTGTAATGTGGTTTTTAAGTTGAATGCTCACCATGTCTCTCAATCACACTTGCATAGCTGGGGGTGATGACAGGAGGCCAGTGAGGACCCAGGTAGGGATCCCCGGACCCGCAGACCATAAAGCAGTGGCCGCCGTCTTTCTGCGCTTGCCGTCCTGTCCATGGACATGTCTCACTTCTCCTGCCCTTTGCCAGGCCCCTCACTTAGGCCCTTCCAAGCTCCTCAGTGGCTCTGGTTCTGCCCCCAGAGGAGTGGCCCCCATGGGCACTGAGCAGGAAAAGTACAAGCCACTGGCATCATCCTCCACAGAGCTGACAAGAAGAAAGGTGGCCTGGTCACTTCATTTTAGAACTGGAGAGACCTTGGGGTCAAGTGTCAACCCAATGGGCATATAGGCGAGAGCCTAAGACCTCAAAGGTACCAAAGAATAGAGCCCTGCACACAGCTGGGCAAAGGGAGGTGGTAGTGTCCAGGTTGGATGCCATCCCCATGCCACCCTAGTTGGTGCGCTTCAGGGCAAAGTCCATAAGACTTTGCTCACTTCTCCCCTCATTTTACCTGCACTTCTGGGCAACTGTCTCCAGGTTCAGGGATTCCCACAGTACCCTAAGTTAGACGATTTGCTAGAAAATCCTGTAGGACTCAAGAAAGCTGTTTACTTACCGGTTTTATAGGAAAGGACTCACACTGACCAAGGCTAAGAGGGAGCACAAACACTCCCCCCATCATAAGGACAGCCACCTTCCCCAACACGCATGCACTCACTGAGCAGGATCACTCCTGAGCCAGAGTTTGGAGGACTTTGTGGCATAGTTCTGAGGGGTGGAGTCGTTGGCCCCGGGCTTGAGCTCCAGCTCCCTCTTCTCTGCAGGACTTAAGTAGTCCTAAATTCTACTCTTGTATACATCAAGTCAATCCTTGCCCTTACATTATGCTATCCAGAGGCTACCAGGCCAGCTTGTGGGGAACCTCACCAAGATTGCCCTCCTGCCTGAGCCTCCAGAGCCTCAGAAGCTGTGCCTGAGGAGCCAGCTGCCTACAGTGGGGCATCAGCCACTGATCAGAAACGTGGCTGACAACTCCATCTGGGGACTGCAAACCACACCTTCTGGGAGAGAGCCAGAGAGAGACCCGCTCTTCAGCTGTCCCCAGCAAGACCCTGCAGTCACCCCTGGCTGGACGGGCGGCGAGCCCTGATGGCAGGAAGGGGATCTAAAGGCGGAGAAAGAAGACAGGATGCTGCCCAAGCCCAACAGCACAATGTGGACATTAAACTTGACCCTGACCCCTGGAGAAGATGGCCTCACTGTGTCCAGGACGTCCACACCACAGGGGACACGGCCAGGACACACAAGAACTTGTCCATGTTGTTCCTGGTTGTTTCTTTCCTGGGATGAGGGCAGCTCTTACTACAGTTGTTTCACATTGAAATGAAGTCACACTGCATGGAGGAGGCCCATGGAGACCAGCAGGACACACGTCACCTGCCCATCCTGGATGAACAGGCCTCTTGGAGAAGTGGCCTCTGCATGGCTGTCACCACAGGAGCAGATTTATGCTGTGTTCGGATGACAGACATTTAAATTCCTGCTGCCGAAGCGTTCTGGATGCTGAGCCATGAGCCTTCCTGACTTACTGGAGGCCCCACCCCATGGCAGTCCCAAGTCACCGTCCAAGGTCACCTACACTGAGGTGGACACGACCTGTCCAGCCATGGCCGGCTTTCCCCTGGCTCTTGGGAAGCAGTTTATGAGCTTACCTGCAAAATCCCAGCCCAGTAAATCTCCGGGATGGGAGAGGATTCACCTAATGGAATTAGAAAGTATAAAATAGCAGTGATCTTGAAAGGCATTTGGAAACTAAGCCCTTTCTGGAAATTGGAAAGTCGCTAACATCAGCCAGGGAGACCCTGGAAATGACAGGCCTGGGCCCGGAGGTAATAAGGTCAGACCACTGCAGCATCTGAAAGGAAATCGGGCTCTAACCACCAGAGCGCTCTAAAAAGTTAATAAAGTGCCAGGCAGCCCGGCCGCCCAGTGGACATAATTTCCCTGCGTTTTCAAAAGCTTTTGATGAGGCCCACCATGAGAGCCTGTTAGGAAAGGGGGAGCTAAAGAGAGGGGACAGCCTGGTGCCACAGGGAAGCCCTTGTTAAGTGAGTGGCCGAGAGGGTCCTAGTGGCCACCTGTCCCCCTCCATCTGCCTGAGGACAGATAATAATTGTAGACCCAGGGCCGACTGTGGGGAGGAAACGGCCATTACCTTTAAAGACCTGGTTTGTTGGGAGCTTCCTCCAGGGAAGGGCAGTGAGAGTTTTGTGTGTCGGAGCTGTTTGTTTTCTGCTTTCTGTCCTTTGAAATGTGGGGTCAAGCCCACATGTGCCCTGGTCAGCACACTACCCCAGTGCCGAGGACAGCCTACGGAAAAGAGCGTGGTCACTGGAATGCTGGGCACGGACACTGCACAGGCTGGGCCACTGAGGTTTAGCTCATCACCCTCCCGGGCAGAACCAGGGAGAAAGTGCAGAGCTTAAAGAGCAAGGCCCTCACTTCCTCAGAGCCAGGGCCCTCTGGCGCCAGCAGATGCCACCCCATCTACACCCTGGGTCCAGCTTTGCTGAGGGCCCAGGACAGGAATGACAGAGAAGAGGCGGGTGACCGAGGGAAGGGAGTTGGGGAGCTACTCCAGCCAGGACTAGGCTCCAAGGGTCACTCACTGGGGGCTTCGAACAGCATCGGTTCATTCGCCATTCTGGGGGCTGAAGTCTGAACTGAGGTCCACACGCCCTTCACCAGTGAGGTGGAGGCGGGGCTTCCTGCTGCCCCTCAGCTTGAGGCCGCAGCGCTCCATCTCTGCCTCCATCGGCACACCGCCTCTATTCTGTCTCAGATCTCCTCCTTCTCTTAGCAGGATACCAGTCATGGAACTGAGGCCCACCCTCCGTCCAGAACAATCTCAGTTCAAAATCCTTAACATAATCATAACTCAAAGACCCTTTTTTAAAAAGTGTCACATCCACAGATTCTGGGAGCACACATTTCTGGACACACGAGTCAGCTCACGATGCACACATCCCGACACATGTCTACTGGGTTCTACTCTGAGCCAGGCACCGCTCCAGGTGTGAAGATGCAGTGACCACAGCATGTCCAGACGCCCTGGATGCAGGCGCGCGTTCCCACCGGAAGTTCCCACCGGAAGGCTTTGCTCTGCTGAATCTGACCTGGGAAGCAGAGGGCGTGGGTGTCTCACGACAAGTCACAACCGTTCTGCTTCCTGCCCCTTTCCAGCAGCTGCTCCCAGCAGTGCAGAGCCTTCTGGGCAGACTGGCCACGGGGCCCAGCCACTGCAGGTGGGAAACCTGAGCAGGGAGAGAAGCATTAGCATCAGCAGAAATTCTCTGCACCTGCCCAGTGTTCTGAACAAACAATGTAAATCTAAAGTGCTACAGAATTTAGAAAGTGCCTGTAAAATACCATATTCACTTGGATTGCTCCTGAGAAACACTGACCCTACTCCAAATGCCAGGCCGGGAGAGGGATAGGAAAGAAATCAGGAGAAATTGATCCTTGCCTCCAGGGAAGGCAGATATGTTTGTTCTTTCGGAGGTAGAGGAGGCATAGTCTTCCTGGGGGTAGCCTCTCATTGAGATCCCAGCCTTTCCCCTTAGCCTCCAGGTTCTGCCTTGGTAGCCAAGGGGCTTGGCGCTCCAATAGCATGCCCTGTAGAGTGCAGGTGGCAGGTCCTGCAGGGCAGACCCAGCTCGGGTCCACACCATGCCACCTCCCGCAGCACCATTCAGATGAGAGCAGAGGCCCTGGCATAGTCCTCGGATATTCCAGATTCACTCTAGGTAGCAGGTTGGAGTCTCAGGGAGGAGCATGAGACCACAGAACGACGGCATCGGGCACAGGCCACAGCCTGCAGTTCAGCTAGTGCAAGGTTACAAGGGAGGGCGAATGTGTCATTTCTGGTTTTGAGCTATGAGTTAGAGCTAGAATTACAAACAGTAAGTGACCCTGCAACGCCAGCTGCTGCCTTTCAGAGAAGTGCTCCACTGCAGCACAGCGCCCGGGGCTGGGATCAGCCTGCACGTGAGAGTGCTGTCTTCAAACACGACCCTGGGCAGCACCTGTCCCCTTCCTGAGACAGGTGGATTGGGGGAGCTTGGTCAAGAGCAAGACCGCTTGCCTGGGGGCCCTTCTCTGCAGCCACCAAGAGGGTGAGGGCAGGTGTCTGGATTGCCATGGAGGTACCCTTCCCTGAATGGCATGGTGGCTTTGGGGCCATTTCTCTGATCTCCTGGGTGCAGCTGAGAAGCACCTGCAGGTTCCTGCCCTGTCCCCTTTGGTCCAGAACTCTAGAGCGCCTCTGAATCTGCATCTGTACCCGGAGCTCCATCCAGCTTGGGAGACACTGGCCCAGGGAGAAGGGCGGTCTGTTCCACCAGGGTCTACAGCAACACGCCACCAGGCTGGGAGAGGGTGGTGTCCCTCTCTGCTTTTCCTCAGTACAAGAGTGGCAAGTGGGGGTGGGACTTGGAGGTAATCGGCGTCAGATGCCTCCCCACCATGGCCGAGTGTCTGGGGCTGCCCTCTGGAACCGGACTTTCCCTACAGGTGCGGCATCCCTGTGCAGTCTGCACTAGTTAACCTGGAGCCTCTGGCAGCACATAGGAGCAAAGCAAAAGTGCACACCTCTGGTTTCCAGGATGTCTGGGGACGTCAGCTGTAGGTGCTGTGGGCTCTTCCAGAAAAGGTCAAGGTTTATGTTTAGATACCAGAATCTGTCTTCAGTGAGGCAAGAAAACAGGAAAAAAAAAGAACCCGGAAGCTGTGCTTTGGTGATTTTCTTTACCCAGAACAAATGCAAAGGGCTGTGAGTAGGACCGAGCATCTTCTCCAGAGCCAGCTGTGACCACAGCCTGGGCGGAGTGAGCTTCAGCCTGTACCCAGCTCACTTCGGATGGCACCCAGACACCCCAGCGCTCCTGCCAACTGCAGCCTCTCTCTGCTTTTGGGTTGGATGCTGGGGGAACCACCAGAACCTTCGGAGCTCCACTTACCAAGCACAAACTGAAACCCCTGACTCCAACACTGAACAGGTTCCCCAAATTCTTGCCCTCTAGTTTGAGAGTCTTTCTTAGAAGAAGGGGAATGAGGACGGTGGCTTCTACCCAAACTCTTTCTGTCCCACAGCAGTGGCTGTGTGATTCACATTAAGAGCTGTAAAGGGTCGGAGTAAATGGAGCAGGTTTGCAATTAGTTTTCAAAGTACTTATCTCATTAAAGTAAATGAATTATTGATTTAGTGACACATGCTTTTAGTGAGTGGCATGGTGCCATCCTCTCCTGCCTCGGCTCTCAGAGCTGGTGGCCGGCACAAGCAAACTTGCTTTGTGTAAGGATTTTTTTAATTTTAATATTTCCTTCTCGTTATTTAGCTTTGTAATTAAAGTGGCTTCACATGAGAAATGAAGGGTTGGTTGATGGGAATCGAAAGCTCCAGAGACAGCGTGCCTGCTTCCCTGCGGGGAGGAGCCGAGCTGAGAGGGAGCAGTGGGTCCCTGGACCTCAAGTGCTAGTGAAGGTTGAGGAGATGGGGCCCCCGGGAGACTGGCGAGGACTCACATGGACAGAGGTTGGAGTGTCAAGGCTTAGTAGCATCATGTCATTGGGGTGCATGAGGTCTGGACAAGGCAGGTCTGTGGCACCGTCATCCCCACACCCTCTCTTGGCTGCTCTGTGCTTCTCCTTACACCCACCCCCATCACGTGTGATTGTACAGTCCCCTGGCTATCCACTTCCTGGTCCTGTCCTTGCACAGGACCACACTAACTTGGAGATATGGACCCAGGCAGGACCCACAGGAAAGGACTGGCCAGAGGTAAGATAACACAGGGTCGCTGAGACAGGGTATTGCCCAGAGACATCTGCGGAGGGTCAGAGACAGCAAGGGCCACTTAGGTCCCAAGCACTGGCCTGTCACTGTGGTTCCAGCTTGAGCCACAGTCAGCTTCTAAGTGTGATATGGGGCTACACTGTAGGGCCACTCTGCGCGGTCAGCTTGCTAGCCAGCCTTCCCAGAAGACTCAGCTGAGGTGACCCCAGGTGGCTGTACCTGGGCTGTCAGGAGTTGTGCCGGCTCAACCACACGGTGACCCTGCCACACCCATGAGCTGCATACAAGAAGGGTCAGGTCACCTGTGCCTCCAGGTCACCCAACTCTCAAAGTGAACCTGTGAATGGCTCAGAGGACTCAGAAGTGTTCCTGGTGGCACAGATGACAAGCAGAGGAGTCCCCAAGAGCTGGCCTGGTCACCTCAGATGGGGAGATACTGCCTTGCAGAGGTCCTCAGCTCTGCCTCCCAGCAGGCAGCCAGACTCCAGAGTCGAGGTTGTCTTGTGAGGTGGGGCTCTGGGAGAGAGTGATGTGCCTCAGCTGCTGTGGCCAAGAGATGGGGCAGCGGTAGGTGGCAGCCCAGCTCCCCAAACCAGATTCAGAGCCTGGTGCCCTGTCTCCCTCACCCTCAGGAGCCTCAAACTTGCCAAGCAATTTCTGAGACTCTCCTGGGCCTGGTGTGGGGCCTGGGTGACTGCAGAGCTGAAGCACATCCCCAGCCCTGGGTGACTTGGCAGCCCCGGTGCCTGCTGGGGAGAGGATCCTCCGGGCCTCAGAGCTGTGTGGAGAGACCGGAGAGCTCAGGCCCGGGACCACCTGGGCCTCTGTGTGCTCCCCACCCCTCCCCGTTGTAGCAGGAGCACTCTCACAACACCTCCAGCCAGTGCCTGGAGTGTAGCCCTGAGTGTCTGGCCGTACCGCAGTGTCACTGTCGCAGAGGAGCCACCCTAGCAGAACCTGTGGTTGGAATCTCCAAGCAGCAGGCACAAGGCTGTTGCTAACGGGTTCAAACATGGTTTTTAATATATACCTCCTTCTTTGTGATTAAAAAAAACCTTCATTTAATTAAAAATGTTGACATTGTGCCTGGACACCCCGCCAGAGAAAGTGGCTATAAATTAAACATTAAATCTTTAATGGTCCATAAAGAAATCTTTGTTGCTGGTTACATATATACTGGATATAAATAGATAAAAGAGAAGGCTCTTTTCCTATGGGGGAAGGGCAGACTTTTTTCTTTGCCCCAACTGAATAATGTTGTGTGAGTATAATTAAAAGTTAAATTAATCCACATCCTCCTGGTTTTGTCTGGCTGGGGCTGAGGGCAGGGAAAAGCTGGCCCCCTGGTAGTAGCCCCCCTTTAGGAAGTTCCAGGTATAAGCACAGTGGTCTCCTTTGGGGTATACGTGGGCCACTAGGTGCTGGCTGGGCTGGGGGAAGGATGTCCACAAACAGCCCTGTCTCTGTCCCCTGCTTCCTTCCAGGCTATGCGTCCCAGAGGCAAAGAGGAGAGTGGCAGACAGTGGGAGGTGGGTATGTGGCCAGGGACAGCAGCTTGACTCATGCCTGGGGCCCCACCGACTCAGGAGGACTTGGTCTGTGTCTGGGGCCATCCTGCTCCCCTCCAGGCCTCTGAGTTCACACTGAGTCAGAGGAATAGGGGTACATCTCCCTCTGAAAGAGCAGGAAGATGGGGAGTAGGGGAAGCAGAGAAGGTGCACAGAGGCAGAATCGTGTCGTCTCCTGAGAAAACTGTATCAGGTTCCTGTTGCTGCTGTAACACAGCAGCTTAAAACAAGGCCGATGTGCTTCCTCACAGTGTAGAGGCCGCAACCTGGAATGGACCTCACTGGATAGAATCAAAGTATCGGGAGGACTGTGTCCCTCTGGGGTCCCTAGGGAACCACCTGTTTTGCGGCCATTTGAGCTTCCAGACACCCCACTCCTTGGCTTTCAGCTCCTTCCTCTACCTCGAAGCTAGCAAGAGCTGGTTCTCATATCCCACAGCCACACTGCAGGACCCTGCGATTACATCAGGCCCACCAGGCCCGTCTTCCTGGCCTGAGGTCAGCTGATGAGCAGCCTTAATCCCTTTGCCATGTGTTCTTACATAGTCAGGGCTGGGGCACAGAGCCCCAGGCGGGGTGTATTCTGCAGGCATAGCGCTGTCCTCCCTCACTGGCGGAGAGCTGGTAGATCCAGGCCCCAGCTCACAGCACCTATAGATGTCTCTCTACTCCAGCGGGTGAGCCAGAAGAGCTGAGATGAGAGGCTGTCTGGGGTTCCAGAGCCGAGCAGAGTCCTATGCTGGGGTGAATGTGGGGTCCAGCATCAGGGAACTCCAAGGTCTAGGGCTGTCGATGCATTTAAAGCAGAAGCAGCCCTGAGTGGCCCTGGGCCAAAGCCTGGAGATGGAGAAGGAAAAGAACCTGGGCCAGCAGAGGCACATGATGGATGCCCTGAGAAAGGGCATTTCCAGGAGCAGAGGCCAGAGAGAAGGAAGCAGCTCCTTCGATGGAGAAAGGTGTGGCTGATCTTCCTCCCTGCACTGTTGAGTCCTCAGACCTTGTGGCCCCTGGAGAGATAGGAGCGTCCTCTGTAACTCTCCCTGGCCCCCAGCCAGAGGCAGGGCACTCAGAAGGAGGCCACCCTGTGCCACTGTCAGCATCTGGCAGCCGCAGGAACCAGAGGATGAGAGGAAGGGCCTGTGCCATGGAGCTGCACCAGAAATCACTCCTGGCCATCCGGCACGTGGATACGGTTCTCTGCCTGATGTGGGCACTGCAGAGGCTGCCAGTGGGTGCTCCCAGGAGCCGGGCCTGGAAGGAGAGAAAGACAGATCAAAGGCCAAACAGCCACCAAAGTGCTGTGACATGAAGGCACAGCTCGGGAGGGTCCGGTACCTGCCCTCATGGACTCCTGGGCATGGGCCCAGAGGACTTGCTGCCCAGTTGAGAGGGGGAAGCAGGGTCTGAGGGTCCTGCAGGTCAAACTGGCAGAACCAGGGTGTCATTGGAGAGTGGAACGGAGGAAGGAGCGATAAAGGGATCCCTGGTGACTCTCATGTGGCTGGGTGGTGGCCTTCTGGGATGGGACAGACCCAGATTTCCAGGAGAAAACCCTGAGTGTGACTTTGGACATGTTGGACTGGACATGCCCATGTAGAGAGAAAATGGGATTGGCCAGTTTCAGGCTCTGGCCTTCAGGACCCCAGCGGGGTTGCCAAGCGGAGCATCAGGGCATCTGGGTGGGACTGACGTCTGATCCCCAAGGAAACCGGGTGAGGAGAGTGAAGGGAATGTAAGGTGCCCAGATGCAGCTGCAGGAGGAAGTCAGGGAGGAAGGGCAGGGGCAGCTGGAAGACCCTGCCAGCCCAGGAGAGACTGCCAGGCCACTCACCCGCTTCTGTTCCACTGATAGGCCAAGATGAGGGCTCACCAAGGCCACATAACTATTCCACTGGGTCAGAATTTATTGGGGAGACAGAAACGGTAGGTTTTTCAGGCAGGGAGAGGCAAGATCCAGACATGGGAAAGGACACTGAGGAACCTGCAGGCGCCGTCCTGGGCCTGAGGGCTGGGCCAAGACGAGGACAAGGGCAGCAGAGCAGGAAGGCAGTGGTGCCAGATGGGAGCAGCCTCCGCACTGAGGGCCATGGGGTGTGATGGGTGGGCTCTGCGCTGTGGCGTACACCTGGCTGCTGAGCAGGTGGTGCTGTGGCTGTAGCGTTTCTGGGCCTGGACCGTGGTCAGCCTGGGCACTGTTCTATGAAGAGGGTGGGCTTGAACCAGGTGACCTGTGAGTGGTGAGGAGGCGACAGGTACAGCAGGTGCCAAAGAAGGTAGGGGACGAGAGCCCTGGGGACAGCTCGGGTAAGCACCAGGGGTGAGGACAGGGAGGTGGCTGTCCTAGAAGCTTTGAGTTCAGGGAACTGGATCCGTGTCGGTGCCGCTGATGGACGTAGGAGGGGGCAGGGTACAGAGGTTCTGCAGTGGTGTCACCAGTGTCCTCTGTAGTGGCCTGGGCTGGACACCTATACACAGAAGCGATGACAAGTCAGAGAGGAGCCAGAGGCACAGAGAGGGTCGTCTGGGGTGCGTGTTGCTGGGGAGAGGAGAGGAAAAGGGAGGAAAGAGGCAGATGACACATTTATCCAAATATCTCTAGCTTGACCCGCCGCTGAGCCGGACCTACCAGCCCTCGGGGATAGTGCTTTCTTTGCCTCTCAAACTGCTTATTTAACTGCGCTCATTAGGGACTCTCCAAAATAACAGCAACAAGAAGTTATTTATGTTACTGTTACCTAAAGTCCTGCCCACTAGCCTGGGGCCCCAGGAATGCACGCATAAACACATTCACAATTTATCTTGTTTTCCGTCTCACAAGACTGTGTATGTGAAGAGAAGCTGGGAAAGACAACACCTATCTATTATTAAATAAACCGAGCTGTCAATACAGGCACAGCCCGCAAATTAGCAGCTTGTCAATGCGGGTTAGGTGCCGGCAGCCGTATGCAGGACGGGCGTGAAGAGGTCCACGTTTGCATTCCACATCAGCGCCCTTTCCAGTAGAGGAGCAGGAGTTGGTAACGCAAGCAGAGACGTGTTCATCCTGAAGGCTATGGCGAGGCTGAACTATCTTTTGAGGTGACTCTCAGTGGTGAATCAAGTTGAGCCCGAGCCTTCAGCACTGTGCCCAGGCTAGCTCTCTGCCCCCCAAAGCACTCAGTGTGACACTTCAAACTGACCCCCCCCTTGCAGAAGCCAAGATCCGAAGCAAAGCACTGACAGGTTCATCATGGAAAGTGGGGCCGGCAGGGATTCGGGGGCCCCAGGCTTGTTTTCATTGTGTGTGATGAGGTGCAGACACAGATGTAACTGTCACAGGGGAAGGGTTTGACTACTCACATCCATGCCTGCAAACAGGAGGTGTGGCCAGCACCAGGGCCACCCAGGAAGTCCCAGGTTTAGTCAAGAGGCAGACAGAATGGGGAGCATGGTTTCTGTGGAAAGGAACAGGCTGGCAGGAGAACAGGACTGAGTCGAGGTCTGAGTGGTCCAGGAGGGCCCTGGCAGGCAGGGCCTGGCTCTAGGCGTCTGCGTCCTAGAGTGACTGATTACAGTCTCCGCAATGGATTGGAGAAGTGGCGGAGTCTTGGGTTCTGGGCTGGGAGGATATGCCTGTGAAAAGTGTGCTCCCAAGACAGCC
>PVIR01005669.1:0-70466 GCA_004026965.1 Petromus typicus | reverse complement strand
CTGCCTCCTGAGTGCTGGATCACAACCATAAGCCACTACACCCAGCACTGTGGTATGTGAAACTGATTGCTGGTGGGCGTGAATAACCATGCCCAGCTTTGTTGTATGTGGTTACTGGGGATCAAACTTGAGACCTTGCACTTGCAAGGCAGGTGCCAGAACCATTAAGCTAAATCCCAGCCCTTACATTTTTAAGAATTTTTTTTTTTAAAATTCAAATCTTTATTGGTACATTGTGAATACACATCATCATTGCATTCAACACTGAGAGCTTGTACCAGAAGATGACATGACTTGATTCTCATTTTTCCCCTTCCCTCCTACCCTGCAACCCCCACACCTATATATATAAGCTTTGTTCCCTTTTTTCTTTATTACTGTCACATTCTTTTTCCCTTCACTATTTACCCATACACCCTCTTTCCTTCTAAATATTTTCTATTTCACAATATCAACTACACCTACTACAACTCATTTACATCTTCATTTTTTTCATACCAGAGAAAACATATGATATTTACACATCTGTGACCTATTTATTTCACTTATGAAGATGTCCTCGAGGTACATCCATTTGAGTATGAATGACTCAATATTATCATTTTTAATGGCAGAATAATACTTCATTCTATAGAAGAACTACATCTTCTTTATCCAGTCTCCAGTTGATGGACATTTTGGTTGTTTCCAAGATTTAGCAATTACAAAATGCTCTGCTATAAACATAGGTGCACATATATGTTGCTGTGATATAAATCTTTTAATTCTTTTGTGTATATACCTAGCAGAGCTATGGCTGGGTCAAATGGGACCTCCAATCCTAGCATTTTGAGGGATCTCCACACTGATTTCCACAGAGGTTTATGAGTCTACATTCCTACCAACACTGGAGAAGAGTTTCTTTTTCTCTGCAGCCTCATCAACATTTGTTGCTGGCTAATTCTGAGATAGCAGCCATTATTTCTGGAGTGAAATGAGATCTCAGTGTTGTTTTCACCTGCATCTCTCAAATGATCAGTGATGTTGAGCCTTTCTTCATACGCTTCTTGGCTGCTTTCATTTCTTTCTCTGAAAAATATCTGTTCACTTCAGATGCCCATTTGTGAATTGGGTCTTTAAATTGGGGGGGTGATTTCTTAAAGCTCTTTATATATTCTATTTAGTAGCCCTTTGAGAAACTGCGGTAAAGATTCTTTCCCATATTGTTGGTTGCCTTGGAAAAATCCAAGAGAAAGAAACAATAATCTTAAATATCTATGCACCAAATTCTAATGTACTCAACTGTATAAAACAGACATTAATGGACATTAAAAACCAGATAAATACCAATACAATAAGACTAGGGGACCTCAGTACCCCTCTGTCACAAAGAGACAGATCGACTGGACAAAAAAATCAATAAGAAAATACTTGAGCTCAACCAGACTCTTCAGCAAATGGACTTAGTAGATGCCTACAAAGTATTTCACCCCACAAAGTCAGAATTTACATTCTTCTCAGCTGCTCATGGATCATTCTCCAAAACAGACAATGTGCTCATTCATAGAACAGGTTTAAGCAAATATAAAGGGATTGAAGTTATCCCTTGTATACTGTTGGACCATAGTGCCCTGAAATTGGAGCTGAATAGCAAAGGAAAGCCCAGGATCTTCAGAAACACATGGAAACTGAACAATACTCTGCTGACCAACCAATCGGTCACAGAAGAAATTAAAGAAGAAATTGAACAGTTCTTACAACTAAACGATAACCCCAGTACAACATATAGAAATTTATGGGACACAATGAAAACAGTTCTATGAGGAATATTCATAGCATGAACACCTACATCCAGAAAACAGAGCAAGCTCAAATAAACAATTTAATGCTGAACCTCAAGCGACTAGAAAGAGAGGAGCAAGACAAACCCAAAGCTCACACTCAGCAAGAAATTATAAGGATCAGAGCAGAAATTAATGCAATAGAAACTAAGAGAATGATACAAAAAAAAATCAATGAATTGAAGAGTTGGTTCTTTGAGAGGATAAACAAAATTGATGGACCCTTAGTCAACCTTATCAAACAAAGGAAGGAAAAGGCTCATAGCTATGCTATTGGGAATGAGAAGGGGAAATTACTACTGACCCAGAAGAAGTTCAGAGGATAATAAATACCTATTTTGAAAATTTATACTTTAATAAAATGGAAAATGTAGAAGAAATGTATAGATTTCTAGACACATATGAACTCCCAAAGCTGAATAAAGAAGATATAGAAATGTTAAATGCCCCAATAACAATCTGTGAAATTGAAAATGTAATTAAAAACTTGCCAACAAAGAAAAGCCCTGGACCTGACGGTTTTACTGCTGAATTCTATAAAACTTTTAAAGAAGAGTTAGTACCTCTACTTCTGAAACTCTTCAATGAAATTGAAAAGGAAGCAGTACTCCCAAACTCATTCCTGGAAGCAACCATTACCCTGATTCCAAAAGCAGAGAAAGACCCAACCAAAAAAGGGAACTACAGGCCAATATCCCTAATGAATATTGATGCAAAAATCCTTAACAAGATACTGGCAAACAGAATACAGAGAATCATCAAAAAGCTCATGCACCCTGACCAAGTTGGACTCATTCCAGGGATGCAAGGATGGTTCAACATATGTAAATCAATAAATGTTATACACTATATTAACAGACTCAAGGACAAAAACTATATGGTCATCTCAATTGATGCAGAAAAAGCATTTGACAGAATATAACACTGATTTATGTTCAAAACCCTACAGAAAACTAGAATAGATGGTCTCTATCTCAGACTAATAAAAGCTATCTATGAGAAACCATCAGCCAGCATCATCTTAAGTGGTCAAAAATTGAAACCTTTCACACTAAGATCAGAAACAAGACAGGATGTCCTCTTTCACCACTTCTGTTCAATACATTGTTTTTTGATGTGGTCTTATTCAGCATTTATTTTCCCTCTGGGATGGATTGAGGACCTAGAACATTCTAGGCAAGTGATGAGCCATGCTCCCTCAACTTGTAAATTGTGGAAATCTGTGGACATATCCCTTTGTAAATATCTTTATCAGTGTTTCTGTTGTCTATCATTAATGCCATATTACTTTGAATTATTAGCTAAATTTCAAAAATATCTAATGGTAAATAAGTAGGGTAATAATTATGTAACTTAGAAATTACTTCTGAATCTAAGAAAATTATGAAGCTTTGAGAGTCCTAAAAGTGGATGCTTCAGCTGAGAGAATGGGAGTGAGGAGAAGAAGAGCCACGGACATTAGGAAGAAGCTCAGATTGCTGTATCAGGAAGCCAGGGAGGGCTCTGCAGACTATGAAGCTACATCAATATTCCAAAGAAGTGGCGATGAAATCATATATTATAAGCAATAATTTATAAATCAAACAATGTGTAAATCATCCTCCCTAGCTTTGTTAGTCCTGATGTGGTTTATAAACTTTCCATATAATTTAGTTCACAACTGAAATAGAATTTGTCAGTCATAATGTATATATAAAATATACCAGTGAAATTAGTTAGAAATTGAAACGCTAAATTGCTTGATTTTTAAATAATCAAATAGCTTGATAAGATGGTGACAGAAGGAAAATTTTCTCTTAATCACAAAGTTTCATTTGCAAGTCAGGCTATTTAGAGAAAGTTATTCATAGTCATTTAATATTAAATCGTATTTATAATTGATTTGTAATTGTAAGATCATTTTTACTACACTGATATCTTTTTTTCCTTGTTTTTCAAATACAACTTTCAATTTGAAGTCATCAGTTCTATATATTGAAAAGTGAAGTACATACGTTTTTTCAAATAAAGTTAGAGCTTCATTAAATATTTTATTTTGTTGTTTATAAGAAAATCTATCAATTTCTCTAAACTGTTTTAGAATATTGAATTCTAAATATTAAAATATTGAATTCCTAAATATTAAAAATGAAAAGGTCTAAAACACTTACTTATATTCAAATGTTAGCTTTCATATTAATACATTCTGGACTTCTTTTATTAGATGCAAAGTAAATCTAGGAATATAACTATCTTCCCATTGGGTGATTAATATGCATTTTATTGGCTCTGGAAGTATGAATTTACATTACTAATTTAATGTAAATGTAAGGTGCTAATTGTTTTGAAGAAGTTGTTAAGGCTGTGTAGGTCAATGACCTGTGATTTTTAAATTCTTTAAACACATATTTGCATATTTATATTTCAAATATTTCATAAATGCATATTCACAGAACAGAATAGGATTTAATGTTTTATTGCCAATTCTAAGCTCCATAGTATAGAAAACACATTGGTTTATTTTTTCTTACAAATGGCTCTGGGAGCATTTTTTAAAAATTATTATCTTTATTGGTACATTAAATATACACATCATGATTGCACTCCATAATGGGGATTTGTACCAGTATAAGACACAACTTAATTCTCATTTTTTTCTGGGAGCATTTTAACTGTGGTAAGTTTTTATTAGAAGCCCACTAACTAAAAACACGTCAAATATTTAGTGTATTGGCCTTCCCCTTTGTGCCAGAACACCTGAGAAAATTCCACTTTAAAAAAAGAAGAAATTATTTTGGCTCATAGGTCTCAGAAGTTCCAGTCCACTGGCTCTGTTGCTTGAGCCTCTGGTGAAGTAGAACTTCATGGGGGAAGGGTGTGGAGGAGCAAAGCTGCTCACCTCATCTCGGAAGCCTGCAGGAGGAAGAGAGAGAAAATGAGAGAAAGGGCCAGAGACAGAGATTACAGCCCCCAAAGTCATGATACCAGGCATCTACTCCCTTCAACCAAGACCTGCCTTCTAAGATTCCATCATTTGCCCCTACCCCATTGATTTATGAACCTATCGATGGATTTCTCCACTGGGGAGATGGAAACCCTCATAATTCAATCACCCCCCCCAAAGCACCACCTCTGAACACTACTGCTTTGGGTACCAAGCCTTCAATGCATGAATCTTTGGGGGGAGCTTTTTAGGTCCAAACTGTAACATTAGCTGTTCCCTCTAAGAGGAATGTTGCATATAATAATTTTATAAGAGGTGGATAACAGTATTTTGTAATCTACATTCTGTTATAAGGTAGGCACTATGTTGAAAACTGTAGACATGAATTGATATTATATGACTCTTCCTTTGCCAAGCTCTAATTCTGGGATAGGTAATCTTTTACTTATACCAGTTTTTTTTAAGATTTGGAAAAAGGCATGGTTAATGTTCTAATATCACAAGCACTTCCGCCCTTTTCTGGCCACAGCCACACCTCTAGCTACTGTGTACCACTGTGAAAATTGCAACCCAGAGCAATGATCTGAAGTCTCTATAAAGCTTAGTGCAATACATGTTCTCTCCCACTGGCTGTATAACTGTGGCTCATATCATTTTCTTTTTCATGTTGTTTTCGCATCTGTTCAAAGTTGAAAGCATTGTTAACTGCGGAGGGTTTTAACTTGGACCCGTTCTATTCAATTCAGAATTAATCTGATCAGTTCAGTTCCAGCCAACTGTCTGCCTGGGATAATGCTGAGCCTGAGGGATATTTGTCAAATTTTCCTTTTTATGACTACAGTGCAAAAGCAGGTAAAATGAGCAAGTGGGCCCATAATGAATTGGGCATGTATTGTGCTCATGTTTAATGTAGACAAACATTGACTTTGATTTTTTTTAACAGATTTCTAAGTTTGAGAGAAATTTTTATTAAAAGGGCATCATAGAAATCTTTTATAACCTTTCTTTTGTGAAAAGTATATGTATATATATCTTTTGATATATTAAAAACATTAATATATTAAAATACATGAATGTGTTTATATCAGTATATTAATTTATACATGATAATGCTTAGATGTTTGCAAATGTCATATATTGTATCTTGCAAATTATTACAGATGTTATATGTATTGCATATATATTATAAACACATACACACGTATTTCTAAGCTGAGTACCTAATGGTCAATACAATTTAAAATTATGCATTGTTCTTTAACTAATTCAGTTAATCTTACAATGCTTACTCATCCTTGATTGCTGAACTTTAGCTTCTCTGTCCTCCTTACCTCTACTTATTTTCAAATTCTAGACCTGTAAGCTTCCAGTATATGAATGTGGTTATTGGTAAGTTCTTACTTAATAAAGGTCACTGTGATGGTTTTTATTTCAAACTGTGTTCAATACAGGCCAGTCTGTTCATCTCAAATATTCCCTATTGTCCTTCTTTTTGTAAGTAAAGTACCAGGTGCTGTGAATTTTCAAATGTAACTAGATTTTTAAGCATTGTGTCTTCATCCATGTCTATGTTCTGAAGAAAACTGGAAAGATGTAGGAGATGTCAGCTTCTCTCCCATCCTGAATTGTAATTTCTATACTTGCAAATTTTTGATTTACAAGCAAATTTTAGGATTGCAATGATTTTTAAGAGTAATGAAGAACTAATTCAAAGGTATCTTCAGTGTATTTGAATCTTGTATTCTTACTCTTGGCTCCTGTGTCTGGGTGGAGGATATATTAGGATTTTGGCGCTGTCAGCAAAGCGCAGAACTGTGGATGTTCCTGAAAGGGAGCAGGAATGCAGTGTATGGATCCAAGTTTCCTGACAGCCAAGGCTGAGTTAGAGATTCAACATCTGCTTCCTCCATTTCCCCAAGTTCCCAGAATCATTATGAAAAGCAATATGTGTTTTCTATGAAAAAATTCACAGGAACCTGCTGGCTGAGATTTTATTTCTTATTACATTTTTCAATTTTTGACCTCCATTTTTTCTTATTGCTTTCACATTCTAATCTAGAGATGATAAGACATTGGCAGGTAGCTGCAGTGACACTTTTTAATCTTCTTCTGTCACTCTTTAAGCTGTTATTTCAAGATTATTTTATTCACCTGTCATTCATGCTCTCATCTAAATTTCAATATGTTTCCATATTTTTAGTTCACCAGTGTGTGTGTGTGTGTGTGTGTGTGTGTGTGTGTGTGTGTGTGTAGAATTTGGGGAGGATTTTACAAAAACACTCAGTACATGAGACTTCTTTTGAACTGAAACACATCTGGGTTGTTTTATCATTCCTCAACCCCAGAAGACCACCAGTGACCAAGAAAGGCAGAAGAAAGTAAAAGAATAAACCTAAGATAAAGTTCAGGATCCAATGGAAGATTATTATTTGCATTTAATTATCATATCTCCAGTTAGAGTCCTTCATTTGGAATAGTTTCCTTAATCATTTTTGTGACTTTGACATTTTTAATAAATATAGAGAAGTCATTTTGTACTTGAAATTGAGTTCAACATTTCCCCATGACTAGATTTAAGTTGTGTGTTTGGGGCAGCCGATAATACAGAAGTGATGCTGTCCTTTCAGTGCACCAGTATGTGCACAATGTTAATTGTCACATTAAAGATGAAGTTGTTAATCTGCTTCTTAAGCTGGTTTCTGCCAGATTCTTCCATTGTTAAGTTACTCTTATTATTCTCTGTGTAATTAGGGTATTATACAGAATATATCCAATCTATGCAAATGTCCTATTATCCTACTTGTGCCCACGGATTATAATACTAAAATTGTTTAAATTAGAATAAGGACAATTAATTAAGTAGTACGATAGTGCTCATTTTCATAAGTATACTATATATAACTCAGAGAATGTCCTTTTTTGGAAATGCACAATGAAACATTTAGAATGCAATGAGCCAATATATAATTACTAATTAAATATAAGGTTAAAGGAAATGGATGGAGCATAATGAGGAACTCTACTTAGATAAGCTGGTCAGGAAAGGTCTTTCCACTGAGGTGACAGGTGAGCCACATCCAAAAATGTGACTGAGAAATTCAGCTAAACAGGGGAGATTTCACACAGTACATGGCAATATTCTGTGACAAAACAAATCTCTGTGGATTCAAAGAAGCAAAACCACAAATCTTACTGAGGGAGAGGAAGTGGTACCTCACAAAGCTACAAATTAGGCAAGGCGTAAATCGTGAAGGGCTGGGTAAACTACTGGAAGGAGTTTGTGTCTTACTAGTGCAACTAAAAGTTGATGAAGCAGGGGACTGTAATGATCTTGTTCGGATTTTAAGATAAAAATTCTCATTCTGTGCAGAATAGACTTGAAGAGACAAAAGAGTTATATTAGGAAAACAAATTGGCAGAAAGCTATTATGGAGACAGAAGACAGTGATTTTGAAAAAGTTGAGGAATGGAAGATAGAACAAAGCAGATTTAAGGCCTATTTTGGGAGTAAAATCATGAGAACTTTACCAATGAATATCTTGGTGTAGAGAAAGGTGGTGTGACATGCTTGTTCCTGGATTTCTGATTTTTGCAGTGGTAGAGTGTGGATAAGATGGGGGGGGAAACTTGAAGTTTGTGTTCATGTTAAGTGAGGTACACCTATGGGAGAGCCACATGGAGAAGCAGAAAGTGGTGCACATGAATTTGGGATTCAATGGCAGTAGAGATGGTACCTACAAGTATTAGAATAGGGGTCAAAAAAACCCAAGGCTGTCATGCTTTATACCTAGCTGTCTCCCTAAACCTTAGGCACTCATAGGTGGGTGTTTTGGGAAATATCTAGATCATTGGTGTGTGATACTGGATTAGACCACTAATGGGTTTATAGCGGAGTGTGATGTTGGGAGATGAAGCCTGATGGGTCAGTCCCGGGACGAGTGACCTGGAGAGATATGTCCATCTGCTGTCTTGCTGCTTCCTTCCTGACTTCCATGAACTGTTTCTCCCATACCGCCCCCCAACCCACATTGGAGCCAGCTGTCTGTGGACTGAAACTTTCTGACTACGGACTGAATCTGTAGCCAAAATAATCCTCTGCTCCTCTGCTTATGGATAATGTGAATGAAAGGAGATTAAAAATGGTACCAGGCAAGTGGAAGTCTTGGGACTCCTGGTAATCTTGATCATCTTGGCAAGAATTAGATAGTTTGGAGCACAGAAAATTCATTTATATGTGAATTGTGTTGCATGAAGGGTGAAGACATGGAGATAGTGTATAGAACAATATTCCAAGATGTATGACAAAAAATGGGAAGAGAGAAATGAAATTGGAAAGAAATGAGTGTGTGTGTGTGTGTGTGTGTGTGTGTGTGTATGCATGTGTGTGTGTGTGTGTGTGTGAGAGAGATAAAGTGGGTGTGTGTGTTTTAAAGATAAGAGATATATCATGTTTATATTCTGAGAGGAATAATCCACTGAGAGTGAAGGAAACCACAGGATCTGAAAGAGCAGGAAATCCTGAAGCTTTTGTGGAGATTAGCAAGACTGAGGTCACACACATCAGATATTTGACAGGTTAAGGAACCGATTCCTGGATCAGATGGCCTAGAAGAGAATGTGGCAATATGAAGATAATAAAGGATATAAAAATATTCCTCTTAATAGGGCAAAATAAGCTAATTTGAGGAATTTGATGTGTTCTTCATTTCAAAATGAAATCTGTATGCTAATAATTCTCCGATTGGTTAAAACCTTGATGACAGTGTACTTGAGTCGAGTAATTTAGATCTCCATGAAAGTGTGCCCTTGTATCAGTGTGTAGGTATCATCGAGAAGCTTTTTAGAAGTCTATACTGTTAAGATTCTTCTTCAGAGTCAGAACCTGTATATTAAGGAACACCTTGTTTCCATTCAGGAGAGGTGAATGGACACTGGGGTTTGAGAAACACTTTTCAGATGTTCGGGCTGTTGGACATTTTTTGAGAGTCAAAGAGTTGGGCACATGAGCCTCATTACATCCTAGAACTATCTCATACCAGTGATCTAGCTTCAGGAAGGCCGCTCCCTTTTTCTATTAAGCTTTAAAACTGGGAAATGTGATTAAAGATAGCTCCTACTTTATCATACAATGATAAAGATTAAGTTAAATAACATGGAGAAGAGACCCCAGACAACAGAAGATTCTGAAATAACTACCATGATTCTTTTTTCTTTTTTATTTTTTGAAACAAGGTTTTGCTTTTTGTAGTTCAGGCTGGGCCTGAGGTCAGCCTTGAACTCACAGCAGTCCTCCTGCCTCTGCCTCCCAAGTGCTGGGATTTTAGGCGTGAGTCACCACACAGGCACTGTGGTATGTGTTTCTGATTGCTGGTGGGCATGAATCTCCACCCCCAGTCTTGTTGTATGTGGTTACCGAGAATCAAACCTGTGCCTTTACACTTGAAAGGTAGGAGCTGGAATCACTGAGCTAAATCCTCAGCCCCAGCCATGATTACTATTACTATTCTTATGGAAGAAGATAGGTGAGTCAGGTGAATCATGGAGAAAGACATGGAACAAGAGGAAAAGAGCATCCAGGCTTAGCTATGTGAATGCCAAGTCCTCTGTGATGAGGGGCAGGGGAGACAGAGACCCAGTGGCTGACACGAAGTGAAGAACAGGGTGGATGAGGAAGAAACGGTCACATTTTTGGGCTAGACATCATCTTTGGGGAGCAGTCATGTCTTCTTCCCCATTTATGAGCCCTGGGAGTTGGAGTGTGTGATTTGCCCTTCTCTGAGGGCTGATGTTCCCCACATTACTCAGGGATGCTACACTTCAGAATCTTCTGGTTGTCACATTGTTTTGATATTATGAGTGCAGCATTTATCATGAGCTAGGTCACTGTGTTGCTTTGTCTATCAAATGCAGAATCTGTAGAATGTAGATTTCACTTTGGAGTAGTGATGATAAGTATTAAATTCCTCTCATCAGCCAGGTGTGGTAGTATGTTCCTACAATTACAACACTCAGGAGGCTGAGGCAGGAGGATTGCTGTGAGTCCTAGGCCAGCCTGAGCTACAGAACAAGACCTCGTCTTGAGAAAACAAAAACCAAACCCCCCAAAAAATATTTCTTGCTTTAGCTTACTTTCCCCTAGTCCTGTCCCCAGGCCTCTGGTTTGTAACTTATTGATGCTTTTATGTGCAACAGGCACAAGGATCTTTTTTTTTTTAATGCAGAAAATTTGCATACTTTTTTCTGTTTTAGCTTTGTCTGCTTAAAGCTTGAACATATCTCCTCTTGGATAAGGCCCCTGTGACCTGCATGCTTTTCTTCTGTACTTGACTCCCCTGTGTCTCACTTGGGCTGTGTTCTAGCCGTATCACACCATTCCCAGTTCTCTGGATGTAGTGGGAGGAATGTTTAGCTCCCAGCACCTCCTGGTAACTTGCTAATCTGGCCTTACTCTGGAATAACCATCTGTGCAGATGTAATTGAGGTCTTGAGATGAGATTATACTTGTGGCCTATAGGCTCTAAATTCAGTGAATAAATCCTTACAATTGTAAGTCATAGAAGATGATATGAAGCCTGAGGTAGAGACTGGAGTGATATGTTTACAAGGCAGGGAACTCCAGGAATTTCCAACAGCCCCCAGAAGCTGGGAGAGGTATGAAGGATGAACCTTCAGAACCGACAGAAGGAATCGAGCCTGAGGACACCTCATATCAGATTTCTGGAAGCCAGAAATATAATACACTTTGGTCATCTTAGTTAGAGCAGCACAAGTAAATGTATATAGCATTGTTCATTTTATCCAAAGGCAAAGAACATTTTCTGTCTCCTCCTCCTCATTCACTGCTCAGGTAAGACCATCCCCTTTCTACTCCTTCTGGGAATAACCACTGGTGGACTATTACCTCTTGCTGTGCAGTCCTTTAGATCTCCATTACATCACGGCTAACCCAGTGTGGTATAATGATTCTCTTGGTGAATCACTGCTGGACTATATGTCCTGGTAGGGGTTGGTGTGTGTCCCTCCTTGGCTTTTGAATCCTGTAGAATCTAGTGCAGTTCTTGGCACGTAACACTTACAAATTTGGTGCGTCACTGAGGAGAGGAGATGTCATTTGAAAAACAAGCAGAATTTCAGTAGTAGGAGAATGAGTCAAGTATACTATAGTGAGAGCTTACAGATTTTGCAAAGACAAGCAGGAGTGAATGTTTATGGTCCCATCGGAAGATGAGCTGTATTTAGAATAAAGTGTATGGAGAGTCCACGCGGGGAAATGAGGAAAAATTGTTCACTTGGGTCAGACTTTGAAGGGCTGGTGTACCATGCTAATCCAATTGTCCTGTTTCCCTTCGGCCAGGATTTAGGAACTTGGATTCCTATAGGAGATATTCAAGAAGGAATATTAAAACTAAAGTATCTCACCTTCTTACTTTGACTTTTAAGAATCAAAACTCCAGCACAAATATCCCATTGTAAGTCTCACCCGACTGGAAGGATGAGAGAGAGCCAGGAGGATGGGGCAAACCTGAAAGCACATGTCCCCTTTGTACACAACAGTGTCCTCACAGATATGTAGGTAGTTAGTATTAATAGTGACAGTTATTGTGCTTGTATTTTTAAATTGAAACCCACAATCTAATCTGCTTTATAGATTTTTACAGTCACTTGCATTTTATTTTAAAAGTCTGGTCATCAGTACTATGAAAACCTCACAAAATATGTGTGCAAGTTCTGTATAACTTAAGTGGCACAAGTAAATGGACTCATTGAAGCAACTGAAAGAATACATATCTATGAATACATATAGAATAACTTCACTGAGATGCTCCAGTGTCTAGGACTGGCTGCAAAGCAATGGCTACAGAGCAATGGCTGCAGAGCAATGGCTGCTGAGCAATGGCTGCAGAGAAATGGCTGCTGAGCAATGGCGTGCCATTGACTGCTAAGCTGGAATACAATCTGAAGGGCATTTTACCTTCCAGGATTTGGAAACCATGCTAAGGTCATGTTCAGATCCAGTGATAAAATGTTCATAACCAATTTGGGTGCTCCCATTCTTTGTATAGATGATGAATTAATGCAGTGTGATCACATTCCCTTCTCCCTCACAAATTCAAAAAGGTGTGTATGAGCGTGTACTAAAACAAGCTATGGTTCAAGGCATGGGGATGCCGACTGGGAACTAAAACTAAAATGAGTGAGAAGGCACTCATTCAGCAGCACTTTTCTACACCAATGAAGTCATCTTTCCTATATATTATATCATACAGCTACATGCTTTAAAATAACACAGGTTCCTTTGAGTGCTGTTATTTTGAAAGATAATTACATTCTGTTGGCCTTCCATTAGCTTTCTATAATGATGTCCTTGGCCCTTGTACTCAGTTCATTAGTTTGTGTTAATTAGAATTTCAGAAATATACTTGAAAGCCATAACCTTAATTTTATAAATAAAATTATTGGCTGCATGTTTGAACATTAGACACTGTATGAAATTGTATCCTCTGTGAGGGCACCGCTAACTAGAAGTGACAGTTGGAAATTTTGAATTTTTTGGCAAAATAGTAATGCCAAATTAACTTTAGTTACAAAGTCTTCAGATTAGAAAGCAATTAACATTTTTATATAAACTTCTGTTCTTTAATTAGGCTAAAGTGGGCTGGAAACAAAGGAGATTTTATAATGTAATTACTATTGGACACAACAGGACAAAATAGTTTATGTCAGAGCTATTTTGTATATAATAAGGCTAATTTAACATATATATGTATATAAAATACACACACATATATATTTATATATAAATTTCTAAACTACTATGTTGTGAAATATTAGCTATTAATCTGCTCCACTGGTCCTTGGGTCTGTTGCTTTGCCAGCACCATGCTGTTTTTATCACAGTGGCTTCATAGTATAGTTTCAAGTTGGGGAATGTAATATCCCCCATCATGTCCTTATTGCTTAGAATTGCTTTTTCTATTCTAGGTCTTTTGTGATTCCAGATGAATTTCTGAATTATTTTCTCTAGATCTATGAAATATGCCATTGGGAGTTCAATTGGAATTGCGTTGAATCTGTGTAATAGTTGTGGAAGTATAGCCATTTTGATGATATTGATTCTTTCAACCCAGGAACAAGGGATGTCTTTCCATTTTCTGGTATGTTCTTCTATCTCCTTTTTCAGAGTGCTGTAATTTTCAGAGTAGAGGTCTTTTGCCTCCTTTGTTAGATTAATTCCTAGATATTTCATTTTTTTGGATGCCACTGTGAAAGGGAATGATTCCCCAATTTCTTGTTCAGTGAATCTGTTGTTTGTGTATATAAAGGCTAATGATTTTTGAGCATTAACTTTGTATCCAGCTACACTACTAAATTTGGCAATTAGGTCTAGCAGTCTCTTGGTTGACTTTTTTGTTTGTTTGTTTGTTTGTTTGAGACAGGGTCTTGCTTTGTAGTTGAGGCTGGCCCTGAGCTCAGTCTCGAACTCATAGCACAGCAATCCTCCTGCCTCTGCCTCCTGAATGCTGGGATTACAGGCATGAGCCACCACTCCTGGCACTGTGGTATGTGGGACTGGTTGCTGCTGAGTGTGAGTCTCCATGCCTAGTATTTTATGTGGTTAACTGGGGACTGAACCCGGGTCCTTGTGCTTGCAAGACAGACAATGGAACCACTGAGCTAAATCCCCGGCCCCCTCTTGGTTGAGTTTTTAGGATCCTCCAGATAGAGTATCATGTCATCAGCAAATAATGACAGTTTAACTTCTTCATTTCCTATCTTTATTCCTTTTATTTCTTTGTCTTGCCTAATTGTGGGAAATGTTTCCAGCACAATATTGAACAGGAATGGTGAAAGTGGACATCCTTATCTTGTACCTGATCTTAGTGGGAAAGGTTTCAGTTTTTGACCATTTAGGGTGATGATAGCTGTTGGTTTCTCATAAATAGCTTTTATTAGTTTGAGATACAGACCATCTATTCCAATTTTTGGCAGGGTTTTGATCATAAATGGTAGTTGGATTTTGTCAAATGCTTTTTCCGCATCTATTGAGATGACCATATGGTTTTTATCCTTGAGTCTCTTAATGTAGTGTATTACATTTATTGATTTATGTATGTTGAACCATCCCTGCATCCCTGGGATGAATCCAACTTGGTCAGGGTGTATGATCTCACATATTTTGTCTGGTATGAGAAAATACAGATGTAACTGAGCTCTGGAATGTATGTTATATATTGTGAAATAAAAAATACTCAAAAAATAGGGTAAAGGGGGGAAAATAATGAGACTATAACAAAAAGAAAGGAAACAAAGTTTATGTATATAGGGGGTGGGGTGGTAGGGTGGGTAGGGCTATGAGAAAAAATGAGAATGAAGTTGTGTCATATACTGGTACAAAGTCTCATTGTTGAGTGCAATCATGATGTGTATATGTAATGTACCAATAAAGACTAAAAAAAAGAAATGTTAGCTATTGCCTAAAATTCCGAAAGCAAACAATAGCAGTGAGTTTAATGTTAATAATGTAGTAATATCAACAGAGACAGCTAAGAGTTGTGAATGACAGCTACTGTGGCAGGAGCAGGAATAGAGCAGGAAGAGGTGGGGCCAGGGCTTGGCATAATAAATGACATATTTCTTTATCTGTTTACAGAAACTTCATTGAGAAATTGATTTTAAGCCAGTTAAAGAAAAGAGTTCTATATCTTTGCATTATTCTTTCGGTATTAAGAGAAAAAAATGAATACATAACAATACTCATAGATTCATGAGATACATAAATAATCAAGTCACATCACAGATGTAAACATCACTCCATGAATAAATTGATTTTAGAGTAAACTTGAAACAGCTTGGATCAGGAGTGGCACAAGTAGGCAAAAATATTCACCAGGTTCTCTGTAGAATCACTTCTAGGAGTGGGGTGGGCAAGGAAGAGCCAAGGGAATGGGGGATGGAGAGCAGGGAGGGAAGAAAGCAGACTCTCCACAATGATGCATAGTTGTGAGAAACACCAGACCTTGACCTTGCCTCCTCCCACTCCTAATCTCGCTTCCCAGGGGAAACCATTCTCAACGGGACTTCTCTCTGCTATTACTGCTGCATGTGGACACACACACACACACACACACACACACACACACACACACACATGCACACACACACTCACACACACAAGTAGCCAGTGTGTTTGAAGGATGCGGGTTTTAGTGTGCTATTGAGCCAGTTGGCTTATTGAGATATTCTATTTTCTTCCTTTCCCCACTCTGGGCTTCTCTCTCTCCACCTGGCCCTGGGGGCTCTGTGCGCACACCCGCCTTGCTGGTTACAGTCACACACGTGCTATCATGCCTCAGGCGCAGTGCAGAAGCTGTGGCCTCACTGATTTCCTTCTGGTGCCAGGCGTTGAGCAGGTTTCTGCTTTCAGCTCCTCTGGAGAATTTATCCTCATATTTGCTTTTTGGGTGGGTTACTGGGAGTCAAACTCAGGACCTTACATTTGCCAGGCAGGCAGCGGCACCACCAAGCTATCTCCCTGACCCTGGCTGTAAAACAAGACAGGAAGTCTTTCTTAGGTTTCCACACCCTCTGTATTATATTTTTTAAAAAAATCTTTATTGGTACATTATATATATGCATCATGATTGCACTCCATAATGGGGATTTGTATCAGTATAAGACACAACTTAATTCTCATTTTTTCCCATAGCCCTACCCACCCTACTGCCCCCCCATATACATAAAATTTGTTTCCTTACTGTTTTATTATAATCTCATTATTGTTCCCCCTTCACCTTATTTTACTTTGAGCATTTTCAATTTCACAATATATAACATACAATTCTAGGACTCATTTACATCTTTATTTTCTCATACCAGAGAAAAGATGCAATATGTACCTATCTGTGCCCTATTTATTTCACTTATGAGGATAGCCTCAAGGTATGTCCATTTAAGTATAAATGATTCAAACTTATCATTTTTTATGGCAGAGTAATACTCCATTCTGTAGAAGAACCACAGCTTTTTTATCCAGTTTCCAGTTGATGGACACTTGGGTTGTTTCCAAGATGTAGCAATCACAAATTGGGCTAATATAAACATGTATTATCTTTAACAGGATTTATCACACAGTTACCATTCCACTTGTCCTTCTTTATTTTCATCTGAAAAATAAACTTGTAGGAAGCAGATACTGAACTTCTTCACTTTTCTCCCTCAGCAAACATAATGGATAGAGCAAAGTGAGTATTAATATCTACAAAATAAAAAATGAGTAACCTAGTAATGTTGATAGAAAATATAGCATAGAGGAAATAGTATTTTGAGAAGACAATATTTCAGGGCACTCCGACTTGTAGAGAGCACTTTTTTTCCCCAAAGGGGTGTCCAGGTCATAAGAAGATTTCCTGAGCTGGACATAGAGGCAGGAGGGTCAAAGTTTGCAGCCAGCCTGGGATACTTAGCAGGACCTGGCTTCAAAAGCAAAACGAAGTAAGTACCAAGGAGGTAACTCGGTGGTAGGGCCACCCTGAGTTTTAAGACAACCTGAGTAAACTAGCAATAGTAATTTTGGATTAGTAGAGAGGAAACGAATGCAAGAAAGCGTCTCAGGAGTGATAACAGTTGTGATCTCACTGCAGGATGAGTCGCTTGTGCTCAGTGAGAAGGTGATGCTGATGGGCAGCGATGCCGCCACATTTGCAAAAATAACACTGTACCCTGAGAAGTTAGATGATGATGATGATGATGATGACTATTACTCTAATACTGTCTGTGCATTGCACTCATGGGCTCCGTACACATATGTCTTCTGGGACAATAAGCTAGTGTCATCCTCATTGTGGAGATAAGATTTGGGAAACACCTCATTATTTTTATCTCAGACAGACTTTAAAACCTGTGCTGTTGCCACCAGCCCTCTACGTGGCATTGCAACTAAGCAAACCAAGAGAACAAATTTCTTAATTGAATTTTAGCATTTAAATATGTGGTGGCTCAGTTGAATGGGTTGACTTAACATATTAAAATGAAATTCCTGATTTATTATCTACCTAGCTGCAGAGAGTGATGTGTGCGCTCCATGCTTAACTCCACATACATGTAGTGAGAATAATATTCACGGAGGTTGAAGGCTTGAATTTTAATACAGAAGTTTAGATTTTAAAAACAGCTTAAAAACTTCTCATGAAAAAACATGGATATTGGAAAAGCGCAGACATATTAAGGGTACAGCTTGATTACATTTTGCAAAGTGAACGAATGTGTGTTTGTTCTAAGAATGACTGGGTGGGGGTTTAGCTCAGTCTCACCTCGCCTACCTTGCAAGCACAAGAACCTGAGTTCAATCCTTGGTACTGCCAAAAATTTTTTTGAAGACTGAATGTAGGGTACAGCTTGCTAAAGTTAAGGTGGCCACTGGAGGAAAGAAAAATGATGCACGGGGGAACGTTTATTATACTCATGTGTCTTGGGACTCAGAGTCATGACATGCCACAGAGGGCCACAGGCAGAGCATGGAGGTTTGGTCAGGGGGCTGAGAGTAGGGGAAAGACTAGACCTGGGCTTTTCCAGGGGACCCCCGGGGAAAGGGAAGGCAGGGCAATGAACAGTTTAAGACAGAAAAGTTTGAACTATTCCAACAGCCACCAGCTTATCAAGATCGTTCTCTAGTTGCCTACTGATTAGCCCTGGGAAGCTTTAAAGTGGGAAATAAGGATTTGGTGGGTGAGGGTGGGATAAACAGGTGGTCCTTTTTTTTGAGACAGTGTCTCACTTTGAAGTTGAGGGTGGCCCTGAACTCACTATGTAGCCCAAACAAGCCTCAAACTCAGAGCAATCCTCCTGCCTCTGCCTCCTGAGTGCTGAGGTTACAGGTCATTGACACAGGTATTGTAAGAGGCATATTCTCACTGTGGTATTCCTTCTCAATAATATCTTTTGTAGAATATACATATTTACTTTCAATGTAATCAAATTCATAAAATTACTTTTATGGTTGTTGGATTTGGGAAGTTACTTACGAATTGTTTTCTTACTCCATGATCACAAAGATATTCTACAATAGCTTTTAAAAATATTTTTGACATTAAGTCAATGATATAACTGGTTTTCATTTTGGTTTCCCTGAAAATACCAGTGTTCAGTTTTAGATTTATGTATATCTCTGATTGATTTTTTTTCAGTGCTAGGGGCTCAAATCTAGGCCCCTTATAACACTTATAACAATCTTATAAGTGTTATTATTAGTGAAATTTTGTAAACGGTGACATTGAAACTTAGAGGCCTGAACTCGTACAAGGCATTCAGTAAATGGTAGATCTAAGATACAAATGTGGGGCCGGAAGTTAGCTCAGTGGTTCCGGCGCCTGTCTTGCAAGCGCAAGGGCCCAGGTTCGATTCCCTGGTAACCACATAACAATACTGGGTGTGGAGACTCACACCCAGCAGCAACCAGTACCACATACCACAGTGCCGGGGCGTGGTGGCTCACGCCTGTAATCCCAGCACTCGGGAGGCAGAGGCAGGAGGATTGTGATGTGAGTTTGAGGCTGAGCTGAGGGCCAGCCTGAACCACAAAGCGAGACCCTGTCTCAAAAAACCTAAAAAAAAAAAAAAAAAAAAAAAAGATACAAATGTGTTTCCAGTGATAATAGATTTAAAATTCATACATATATTTATGTTTTATAATAATTTTATCAGTGGAATTTTTATTTTCTTATTTTCCCTACATTTCAAATCTTATTACACTGAGTAGTTTCAAGTTGTGTGTGCAATGATAATGACAATAGAGCACCCTAATAGACAGAGAATATGTGCTATCATTTGAAAACATTGTTAACTGCTATATTGATTTAAGGTATCCATTTTCATAATGTTTAAGCATGTCCCTTTCTTCTAGTGTTTCTCTGAGTTCAACAAAGTCGAATTAGCTTAATTATCTGGACGTACTATTTAATTGTTCTTGGAAGAATAAACAAAATAATAATCCTGTTCAGTCCTATGAAAAAGTTACTTGATGAATTGCAGGCACCACTGAGGCATGCCCACCAAAACAACCTCAGGAGTATTTTGATGCAACTCTATTTTCTTTCTTTTTTTTGAGACAGGGTCTCGGTTTGTAGTTCAGGCTGGCCCTGAGCTCAGCCTCAAACTCAGCACTGTGGTGTGTAGTACTGGCTGCTGCTGGGCATGAGTCTCCACACCCAGTATTGTATGTGGTTACCGGGGATTGAACCCGGTTCCTTGCGCTTGCAAGACAGGTGCCGGAACCACTCAGCTAACCCCCTTGCCTCTATTTTCAACTAGACAGCAATTCCCAGATGGTGCCTGCATTTTCCATTTTTGTTGACAATATATTGGAATGCAAGTGATTCTGTATAGGTCATCATACCTATTTATCTTGCTAAATCCAATTATTACTTCTAGAAGCTCTTTCATTGCGTTGAGTTTTCTATTTACACCATTTGCAAAGAATAGCAGTTTTATTTTTCCTTCTTTCCTTTTACTTTTCATTTATTTGTCTTGTCTTACTGCATTCAATAAGATTTCCAAGTCAATGTTGAATAGAGTAGTAACAGTACATCCTTAACTTACTTTCTATTTCAAAGGGGTAGTGTTATATTAAATATGTATTTATATTTTGTATCTATCTTAGTTTACTATTTTTAAATCATGAATGAAAATTCAATTTCATCATTGTTATTTTCAGCATCTACAGTGATGAGAAGCCATTTTTCTTTCTGTTAAGGTGCAAATTATACTGATTGATTTAAAAATATTAAATCAAGCCTTACTCGTTTGTGATGTCTTATTGTTTTTGCATATCATTGGATTTAGAATATTAAACTTTTGTTAAGAAATTATGTCTTCATAAGGAACATTAATCTTTTTATTTCTGTTCTTTTCAAGAAGTAATGCCAAGAGAGGGGACAGAGAGAAAAATAGGGAGAGCATTTGAGGCACACTTTAGAACAAAGACAAGCCCATTCTGCCCCATGGATTTTCAGTGCTTTAAGAGCTGACTGAAGTGAAGGACCTGCTCATAGAGATTATTAATTTCCTGTCACCCTGGCAAGGAAAAGTCCATCCACACCCCTCTGACACCCAATCCATCACTGGTCCTTCTGTGCCCTCTGGCAAAACATAAAAATGAAACAAGATGACAAAGAGGAAATGCTTTAAAAAATACCTCATTTCTTCTTATCTACGATGCTTAAGGCTGTTAGAACAACTCTAAAGCTAATTAAGGCCATATCTAATATACTTTATTAATATTTTTCTTCTTTTCTCTTTAAATAGCAAAATTGGCAAATAAATTAAATTTCAACATATTTAAATTTAATTCACACATATTCAAAGGATAATGTTACATATGACTGTCTTACTACATACATTTTCTGAATGTTGTACGAGCATTTTCAACAACTTATTCTTAGAAGCAATCTTATTTTGCCAAATGTTAAAATTTATTTGGAAAAATTTCAGTGTATTTTGGCACTTCTACTGTCGAGAAGTGACATGCTATAAATTTGTAAACATGTCCACTCCTTGGTCTTGCACAGAGCAGTGGTGACGCTACAGCACCCGGGCTGCCCAGTGTAGTTGCGGACGTGTAAGTTATGTCCGCGTTGTGGATGAGCATGCAGCCAAAAGGGCTCCAGCTAAGGACATCCGAGCGATCCTTCTCCATATGCCGCAAAGAAGAGCTAAGGAGCAGAGCGGAGGAGCAGGAGGCTTGGTTGGGGTAGTTGGCAGATTTTGTCTTTTATGTGTAATTTCAAAGATTCTAAAGTTTTTTATTGAAGGCCCATTACATTCTTTTTACTTTAAAATCCACATGCCTTAGTTTCCCAAGTCTGTGATCCAAAGAGGGTATGAAAATAACAAGAACTGAAATTACTTAAGCTAAAATTTGCAAAAGTCTTTACTTTTTAAAAATAACATTTTAAAAGGTCAGGCACAGTGGTGAAGCCTGTGATCCCAGGAATTGGGCAGCCGACGCAGGAGTAACACGCTGAGCTGGAGGTCAGTGTGGGGAAAACAGTGAGTTCAAATCTGACCTGAACTAAGTAGCAAAATCTTGTTTCAAAATCCAAAGCCAAACCAAAACAAAAGGAAATCATACAGGGCCAGGGAGTTAGCTCAGTGGTTCCGGTGCGTGTCTTGCAAGCGCAAGGGCCAGGGTTCGATTCCCCAGTAACCACATACAGTACTGGTTGTGGAGACTCATCCCAGCAGCAATCAGCACCACATACCACAGTGCCGGGCGTGGTGGCTCACACCTGTAATCCCAGCACTTGGGAGGCTATCACGGACCGCTCGCGGCGTGGGGATGTAGGGAGCACTGAAGTCAGGAATGGACGGAGTCGGTGATGACAGACAACACACGAACATAAGAGAGGTTGTGATGTTGTTGTAATTTTTACTGAAGTGAAGCCTTTTTTTATATATGATTTTTTGGCTTGTAAAATAAGGATGATTATTATAGGTTAACAAAAGTTTAAGGAAAAAATAAGAACAGAAACAGAACAGTGATCAATCATTTTGACATTGTGTAAGGTCGTGTGAGACAGTGATGATTTTCTCATGACCATAAAAATCTTTATATATCAGTGTGTTGATATATAATCTTTATATATCAGTGTGTACACAACTTTTCTAAGGAAGTGGACCTTTGTTATTTCTTTAATCTTGTTCCCATAGATGTTATGTGAGCATTAATTTATTTTTGTCAGGTGGCCATGTTATTTTATTCCAGCCGAAACTTATTGTGTCTAACAAGGTGTTTTCTGTTTATGTTATTTTTGCTTGGTGAAAAAACACAAAACAGTTCACAGAGAAAAACAAAATAGTTTAGAAGGAAAAAAGCGGCTTGTTTTTACATACTGTTGGGCTAACTGTGCGCCTCCTGGCGAAACATACTCAACTCAGGCTCTAGGCCTGGAGAGCCTCAAGCCTCAAGCACAGGGGTCGTCCGCCCGGGACCCCAGTCCCTATTTTGTCATGCCTTATTCGACAGGGGCGTGACAGGAGGCAGAAACGGGAGGACTGCTGTGATGTGAGTTTGAGGCTGAGCTCAGGGCCAGCCTGAGCTACAAAGCGAGACCCTGTCTCAAAAAAAAAAAAAAAAAAAAAAAAGAAAGAAAAGAAAATCATATGGTCAAAACATCTAAAAGCAGTAAACAATGTTATTTTTAAAATGTCATCAAGGACACAGAAAAAGCACCAGGTAGTAAACTAGATTTTGATCCAAACAACATTCTTTTGTTCTTGCCAGAAAATACTTCTTCAATTCAAGTAAACATAGACTAATGAAATTATTCTTGCTTTACTTCATTTCCTTGGGGAATAAGACAATGGAAACCTTTACCATCTGAGTGAGGAGGTTATAGCCGGATGATCTCTTCTCTTCACAATGAAGAGCCAGAGCCTGCGAGGCTGACGACGACTCTCGCAGCCGAATGACCTTGTGCTGGTTTCTTCTTTCTCTTTTGCTCTCAAACCACAACTCCCCACCTATAATCTGTGCACTGTGTGGGGCTGAAGCAGGAGGATCCCAGGTTCCAGCTCCCACTGGGCATTTGAGCTAGCCCCCCTATAAGGGTTAAAAAAATAAATGACTAAAAATAGGGTTGCTGATGTAGCCACTAGATGAGAAAGCACTGTGTTCGCTCCCCAGGACCAGGAACCACAAAATGACCCTTGTTCACCTCACTCAAGAATAAACATTTGCTATTTAGAATGTATCAAATTTTGCACAGTGTTCACTATTATTTTGAATGATCATATTTTCAATTGACTCCATTGGAATTGGATCGATTTTTAATTTATGTTGTATTTTTCCCTATAGCATATGGCTTAAAGACTACTTTAGGATGTTATTTATACATTTACCAATGTTATTAGCAGTTTTGTAAGAGGCTTTTGACCTAAGGGGCTTCTGATTTCCTGTTTCCACAAATAGCGCCTGGAAGAGCAGCCTGGCCGGAGCCCTTAGGGATTTGCAGGAGAATTTCTGTCGCTCATTCTCTAGGGACTGCGTTTGCTGGCTAGGAACATATTTAATTTTGTTAACGACGCCCTGTTGCCGCCCGAGAGGCCAGATACTCTACACTTCGGTAAAGTGTTTATGAAGGTTCCCACACTCTTGGCTATATAAGGCATTAATAAGCCAAAATAATTAAGTCAGTATAAAATGTATAATATAATATTTTACTTTTAAAAACTGCATCTCTCTGGTTGCTAATAATTTTGAGTACCTATTTATATACTCATCAGTTTCCTGTTTTCTATAATATATTGTCTGTTTATTTGTATATATTTCTAGTAGGGGTTGTGGGTTCTTCTAGAACATTTACAAGAGTTCCTCTTATAATTCTGATGTTAATCTCACTGGTTTTTAGATATCCCAAATGTTTTTTTTTTTTTTTTTCTAATCCAGTAAGATGGTGTCCTTCACTGAAAAGAGTACAGTGGATGCTTGACCTATAAACTTAGTCGGTTCTTGAGAGCTGGCTGTAACTCAAGTTGATTGTAAGTCAACAGAGCTGAAATCTGGATGTTTACCTGGATATACGCTAGACATTGAAAGAGACAGATGAATCTTCCATTAACCTAATTAACCCACATTGTTTGTATGTCAGGCTGATCATAAGCTGAAGGTCCACCGTACTTTCTAAAATTACAAAATATGCCTACAAAGACTGCCCCCTTACTATTTTGAGGTACACAGTTTACTCGTATGAAGTACACTCACACTATTATGCAGCCATTTTCAGAACTCTTCACTTTCAAAACTAAAATTCTAACCCTATTAAAAAAAGATTCCTGATTCATTTTTTCCCCAAGCCTCTGGCAGCTCCAGTTTTATCATTTTACTTTCCACAAATTCATTCCCCTATTCAGATTCATACAATATTTACCTTTTCATTACTTGGCTCATTGAAAATTTGTCTGTGGATTGCAAAATTCTTTAATTTTTATATAATCAAAGAAATTACTGTTTTGTCTCACTGATTGTGTTTAACTTTTTATGAAGCCCTTCTTCCTAAATCCTGAAGATTTGTCAATCCTTATGCATTTCCATATTCATTTTTAGCTCTAATTTATATTTTTTTCTGGTGGTCTATTCATTTATCCTTGCATCAAAACTATATATATATATATATATATATATATATATATATATATATACATACATATATATAATTTATACTTTAAATTTTATTTATAAATATAAAAATATATATTGAGTCAGGTCTCACTTTGTAGTTCAGGCTGGTCCTGAAGTCAGCCTTGAACTCAGCAATCCTTCTGCCTCTCCCTCCCGAGTTCTGCGATTATAGGCGTGAGCCACCATGCCTGGCACTGTGGTATGTGTACTGATTGCTGCTGGGCATGAGCCACCATGCCTGACAGTGTTGTGTGTGGTTACCAGGAATCAAACTTGGGACCTTGCACTTGCAAGACAGAGCTAAATCTCTGACCTCCAAACTATATGTATGTGTATATATATGTATATATTTCATGCAACTATTCCAAATAAATTTTATGGTACATTTATCAAGTTTCTCCAAACTTTCAATTTTAATTTTGCTTAGGGCTGTCCTAAATGGATGAATTTGAATTCAAAGGTATGACATGTTCTTCTCTTAGTACCATTCTATGTTCTTTGCTAGAATTTTAACATCATATCCATTCAGGCTGGTTTAATTTATTTGTTTTATTTAATTTATTTATTCATTCTTTCATTGGTACTGGGGATCAAAGTCAGCACCTTGCACTTGCCAGACAGGTGTGGCACCACTGAGCTACATCTCTGGGCCTCACATTTATTTGTGATACTATAACAAAATACTACAAAGTATGTAGCTTATAAAGATCAGACATTTGTTTGGAGGTTGGGAAATCCATGGTCAAAGCCCAGGTGACTTGGTGTTTACTGGGACCCTGCTGTATGATTCATAGATGCTGTCTCTTTTTTCCTCTCATATAGTGAAAGAGGCCAGGGATTTTCCAATACTTAAAGACACTACTCTTATTTATGAGGGCTCTGTTCTCATGTGCTAATCACCTCCTTACATCACTTTTTCCTAATATCATCACCCTGGGAGTTAGAATATCAATATATACATTTTAAGGAAACAAAACCAGTCAGAGTTCAGCAAAAGTATTCTTAAAATCCAGATACTTTTTAGGTTCTAATGCAACCATGAGTACCTTATTTTAACTTTCATTGTATAGTTGATTATTGTAGGCATTTAGACCATCAGTTTTTATAGTTTCCACTAACCTTTCTGCTCTATAATTCTGTATATGACACTGTAGCTAGCCACTATTTTGAAGACTTCGTAGCCAGTGGACTAGAGACTGAATTTATCAAAATGGCACGAAGCTCATCTTTTGCTGGTTTCTCCTTGCACAGTGGCAATGTGCTTTCTGCCTCATCTCTGATTCCAGGCAATGGCTCAGGAGGTTTGGACCACTTTCAGGCTGGCAGGATACCCACTGTTGGTTGCTTGTCTTTTCTGAATTATCTTTGGCTCAAGAAATGGGATGACTACAGAAACTCATCTGACTCTCACAACCAGCTCCTTGGAGCTGCTGGGAAATAATTCGAGGGACATTTTATGGCTCCACAGTTGGTTGAGCACCAGTTGTCTGCATGGCTTAACAATTTAATAACAAAGCCTGACATATATCATGGCTTACTTAGGGAAGGAGGCTGAAAATTCTGATATTATGGAGGAAGTCAGCAAGCTGTAGAACTAAGAGAGACAATGGTCTCAGTCCAGTCCGAAGTCCAACGGGCTGGAGATCCAGGAAGAGCTGGTCTTTATTTATTGTCCAAAGGTAGAAAAAAAAATCATTGTTTCGGTTAGCAAGTCCTCAGGCAGGAGAGTTTCTCTTTGTGTCCCTCTTTATTAGGTCATTTCAAAGAAAGGGGGGCGAGAAGGGAAAAGCTGACACAGACAAGGAAGAGAAAGCCCTGCAGAAAATGGAGATTCCAAAACAGAACAGGTGCAAAAAATGAAAGGTGCTAGAGAAGCCAAGGAAAGTGCATGCATTTAAAAATAACTTCTGGTGAGTGGATAGTTTGACATACTATTTTTTAAATCAAGTTTTATAAAAAATGCAGAATTTTGTTTTATTAAAAAAAAAACTAGCACACACAACACTTCATTGTTGGTTTGGGAGAAGGTGCCTGTGCTACTAGTCCAAGGATGAACTACATCTGAGGCTGGGTTGGTGTGGGAAGTCACCTTGCTCTGCAGGTTATGAGAGCCTTTCTCTGGGCTCCCAGGAGGAGAGATTCCCCTCTCACTGACATGCATGGCCGTCTTTGTACTAGTGCCTAGTGATATTAGAAAACTCCTGGTTCTTTTTATGTCTTCCTTTCCTCTGCTGTCAGTACAGACTTAGCTCTCTTAAGTTCAGAGACCTACTGGTCCCCAAAATTGGCCCTCAAAACTGATGTCGGGCAGTTTGGATGGTGAGATTCTGTCCCATACAGCAATGATTTCATTTCTAGATTGTAGGTCTTCAGATCGATCACTGTGCCATTTTCATTTCATTTTCTGAGGGTCAAGGTCGCCTTGAGAAAAGTTGTTTACCAACTTGCTAACCATGAAGTGTCACCCCTCGAGCTAAACTTGTCCCTTTTCAGAGCATCAGGTGAAGATTTTGTTGGATTTTATAGTGGCTTTCTGATTTTTCATAGTTCATCCAAGAAGGGAATTTGAAAGTTGTACATGGTTAACTATTGTGTGCTCATGTCCTACCTGAAATATCATAATTACTTATGAATGTATATTTAATAAAGCTGGATACCATTTAGCTTTAAAACAAGGAGAAAAAAACACACAGAATGTTTGACCAAATGTCCGGGTGCCCTATGGTCCAGTAAACTTGACATGTTAAAATTAATTATTATAAGATTCCTTGTCTTTTTTTTTTTGCTTCTTCTTTATGGCATCATCTATGAAATAATTCACCTGCATACCAGCCCTGTCAGAGGTTCTGGTTTTCGTGTAGCATCTGAGTTAGATACTATAGCAGTTTTCATATGCAAAATTAGGTTTTGACTAGATGGATCCTCCTTTGGTTACTCTGAAGGAATATTTGTGATCGCAATAAGTACCATAATAAACTAAGGCAAAATATGTATATATTTTCTACTGTGCTTTGAAGAATCCTTAGGATTTAGATTTTTTCTGTATGCCATAAACATATTATCATTTTCCCAGATGTAATAGTGAAGGCCAATTTAAATCTATAGACACTTCTGAAAGGACAATTGCACAATCCAACTTTCTAATTTCTTCAGTCATCCCTTCGAACAACAATAAACAGTAGAAAAGTCATGGTTACATGAAAAGAGGAAGAAAATATATAAAATTTTTTGCTCTAATTTGATATGTTAAGCTTAGCTAAACTGATGCTAAGACTAGCTGCAATGTACTGGTTGCTGATGGAGATCCATCATAGCCATCACTTAAATTTACATTTATTTATTGAATGAAAGAAAAGCCATTAAAGTCTTTGAGTAATGCAACTTGGTTAAAAGATTAAAATATTGTAGTACTTAACATGTTTGTGTTAGAAAATAATCTATTTTTTTGAATGGCAACTGAATATCCATTTTTGTTTTCAGTTCATATGAATTTAGGAAAATAAAGAAAACATACTTTTCTTTTTTTTTTTTTTTAGGTTTTTTGAGACAGGGTCCCGCTTTGTGGTTCAGGCTGGCCCTGAGCTCAGCCTCAAACTCACATCACAGTCCTCCTGCCTCTGCCTCCCGAGTGCTGGGATTACAGGCGTGAGCCACCACGCCCGGCACTGTGGTATGTGGTACTGGTTGCTGCTGAGCGTGGGTCTCTACACCCAGTATTGTTATGTGGTTACCGGGGATTGAACCCGGGTCCTTGCGCTTGCAAGACAGGCGCCGGAACCACTGAGCTAACTCCCCGGCCCGAAACATACTTTTCTAATCCTGTGTAGTTACATTACACTAAGACTCTAACGAGAAGTATTTATTATAAAGGGAAAATATTGGAATAAATGACAAAAAGATTACATTTCTCTTTTGCACACACTTGATCTATCAGCTGGAAGGGTCTATCAGCTGGAAGAGCTTTCAGCTACTCACAGTTCTCAGAGCCCTTTCTGCAGATGACCATGGGAGATGTAACATGTCAGGGATGCCGGTTAACCTCTGCTGACCCTTAAATCATGCAGTTTTATAGTCTATTGGTGGAACATAAATCATTTCCTCTTCCAGACTCTTGTTCCACCCAGTTAGGTTTATCTGTCCAATGGTGTTTAAAATGCAAAGAAGGAAACTGAGTTAAATTCTGCAAAATTGGAGAATTATCAGGAATTTCATGAATATTTTCATTGCAAACTGCTGGTTGTTTTGCTACTAAGAGTTTAGTCAAAGATGAGGTAGTGAAAGTACTTTAGGGGGACAATCATCCGTCAGGTGAACAGCTAATTATCTCTTCCTTTTACTGTGGATGCCTCTCCAGTGTAGCAGATTCCTTCTTACTGGAGGTTTTGGGAAAAAGTATCAAACTCTGAAATTTTATTCTCTTCATGCTTGGAGCTGATTAAAATGATATCATGTTCAAATTGCATTTTTCATAGAGAACAGAAGAGAAAACAAATTGTATGTGGTGAATAATCTCTTAGGGGATTCTTGTTGAAAAGCCAATGAAAATATAACAGTTGGTTGAAACTAAAAGCAAGCAGTGTGGCTCCTAAAACACACAGCATTAGCCCAAGTTTTTATTTTTTTATTTACTGCTGCTTACACATTATATAATGTTGTCAATAATTTGTATATGTCTTGTATGAACATTTTTTATAGATGAAAGATAGAAGGGAGGGAAGGATTAAAATACACACCTACCAGGATCACTGTCGAGATTAGAAGTATTTTATGTGCATAGTTGAGTACCACCCAAAATTACCAGCAGGCATTCTCAGGTTTACCAGTTCCTGGAAGGGAGCCAGTCTCTGTGTGTCTTGGGGTCTTCAAAGGTGAGAGACAGAATAATCTTCTTGTGTCTTCACTAGCTGGACCCTCCTCTTCTACTAATCTCCATATCTCTAGCATGCCATATATCTTGGTTAAGTGCTTGGCATATAGTAGTTATCTAGTATCTGTTTGATAAAAATCCAAAGAAATATCTGGATAGAACACCTTTCCAGAAAAAAAAAGCTTATAATTAAAAATGAATGAATTTATTAGTGCTGTGACAATTGCTCTTAAATCACAAAATCATCTATTTTTTACAATTTTCTTTGTATCTTCAGTTACTTAGTCTTGATTACAAATGTAAAAAGTGAATCTCAAATTGAATCAGAGTGAATGGAAATATCAGGGAGAAGTAGAAGAAATTTTAAAGTCCATCAGAGTTAGTTGAATAAATAACTCAGTGACTAAAAATAAAAGAATATTGATAAGATTTTAATACTCGTTCATAGCATAAATTTTAGTTACTTCATTAAAAAGCTTTGGCCAGTGGAGAGAAAACAGAGAACTGAATCAACTAGTATTTGTGGAACTTTAATCTTATCTCAGCAGTGATGATTTGTTTTTATAATTATTAGGGCCCTGTGAAGCATTTTTGAAATTCTTGGGGCATTTGTGGTCTTGTTATTTTCTGGCTTTGTGTGAGTGAATAAGTCTTTGAAATTTCCTATTGGGAAGAAAATTGACTCAATTGCTGTCAGTCTTTTGAATTTTCTTCTTATTTCAGATACAGACAATCAAGCATGCAACCCTTTTAAAAAGACTCCTCCGAAGTCCTGCTTTTATGTGTTTTCCAGGCATGACTTCTGCCCAGACCACAATTTCTTAGACTCTCTTGAGAGCGCAGAGTAATGATATCCAAGGTGAGGAAATAACTGAAAGTGGCTCCCTCCCCCTGGGTGTCTCAGAGATGCCCAGTTCCTAGGCAACTACATAGCTGCCACTGTCATCCTCACCAAAATAGGGAAAATTGTTACTTTTTACTTTCTTAAGTAATGTTAAGTAAGTGAGTCCTTACCAGTCTAAGTGCTAGTTAAAATTGTGTATATCTCGCATAAAATTTAGCCTGTCTGAATTGGGATACAATTTTGAAATTCTTGAAGATTCTATTTCTAATGAGTGGGATCTGCTTCATTTTATTTCTCAGACATCAAATTCTCTGATTAATGATGATCCTGTTCAAATATGATTTGTGCCTCTTTGAACTGTTCCCACTTTCCTCCATCAATTCCCAGACTGATGAAGAATTGGAGAGAATATAGATAAAATAATCCAGGTTCCCAGCCTGACATACATAGTAAGAAAAAAATAGTCTAAATTCAATAGGCGAGCAGTGCAGCATTTTTTAAAAAATTTCTAAACTTTAGCTTTAACTTTTCCATTTCCAACTCTCATTTATTTTAATGTGTGCTTTGTATTCTGAGTCTGTTAGTCAAGCTTTGCTTTGATAACTTTGCATAATCATCTATGTTTACCCTTCATGCCCATATATTTACATATTGTTTTTTATTTTTACTGATTTTTAATTTTCATAAAAGTGCAAAGGAAGGTATAAAAGCTAAAAAGTGATCTTTGAACATGCTACTTTTTGTCATTATTAACGTAGAATAAAGTATCAACTTTTAAAATCTTTGTATCTATCTATGTATGAGCCTTTGGTCTCTCTGCTCTTTACCTCTTTAGTTATTAGAAACGGATGCTTAGTTACTATTTGCTCAGGAGATTAAAGGACTCCAATTCAACATGGCATTAACACAAGGCAGGTGATTTACTCTAATTTTCTTTCTTCCAAATTTATTTTTTTGTTTACTTTCTAAAAGTAAATTAGGGAAGGAGGCTGGGCCAAAGATACTGTAATTTTCAGAGCAAGTTTGTTGGATGTGCACTTTTATTTACAGTGTACAGATGCAGAAACCTATTTTCAAAGACACTGTTCATTTACATTTGTTTGCATTTGTAATATGTGGCCTATATTTGCATAAAGAAAAGATAGTTGATACATTAGAAAGCATATGAAACAACACAAATATAAAAAATGCATCCAACCTCATAATTTAATAGATCCTAGGAAAAGAGACAAGAGAGAATTTACAAAGCTGTCATTTATAATTCATAATCATTTCCAGAAGATTGTTAGTGTCTGGCTGATAGGTTCTTCTCTCAACTCAGAAAGAATTACAAGGTAGAGAGTCAAAAGAAGAATGAGGAGAAGCATTTGTTGTGGAGCCCAGACAGAAAGCAGCACTTACTGTAAAGTGAATGAGAACACCCCCCCCCATAAGTGACTGGGTGGATGAAGGGGCTTTTTACCTAGGGGTTTCTATACACAAGAACAAAAACCCTCTTTACCGACCAGGGTAATGAACAGGAAAGTGTGACTTTGAAGCAAGCTTGTTGGAACTCAGTGTAGGCAGTCGGTGAACTTTTTCAGGTACCACTGATTACTTTGAACAGCACGATGTTCAAAGGGGTGCTGTAGAGAGATACGAACATCTTATCTCTGGGCCTGCGAATCTCACCAGTCGAATGGGGCCTCTTCGCGCAGAGCCTCCTGGGAGCTGGCCTTGGCCACCGTGTCCTTCTCCAGATCTTCTCTGGCTCTGACATTCTTTGTGAGAACACTGTCCACAGGTCCCTCCCGAGGAGGGCCAGGGCCCCTCCTAGAAACCCTCCCAGCCTCCTACCTGCCCCTGCTTAGAAACTGACTATTTAGGTTACCATTGGTGCCTCTTTTCAGGTTAGGAAAATGATAGCCCAATCTTAGGAAACGGAACCCAAGCTCAGCCACACTGTGGAGGCTGCATGGCTCCTTCCCCCAAGTCTCTCAGTATCTTCCTGCTGCAGTTTTACAGAGGACAAAGTGACGGAGGCAGAAGAATGCTGTCCTGAATCCTGAGCTTCGTGTAAGTCCTGAAGGAGGAGAAAATGATTATAATACTTGACCAATACTCTACTAACAAATACTGACAAAAATGAATACTAATTGTGAATCGTTTTATAATTTAAAAATTTAGTTTCCATACAGTATTAATTGATGCAATTATTAATTCTACAGAAATATGAGAATTAAAGTGAATGAAGCAGAACTGGTCAAACGTGATTCCCCGTGTTGATGAGCATGTTCAGTCATGTTCCAGTGACCTATGGAGCAGATATTCGGAAGGATTCCCAGCAATGGCTTGTGTCAGGAAGCTATAAAATATTTCAAATGACTTTTTTGTTGTTGTTGAGACAAGGTCTCACGAAGTAGTTCCAGCTGGCCTTGAACTTACAGTGATCCTCCTGCCTCTGCCTCACGAGTGCTGGGATTATAGGCGCGAGCCACCTGCCCAGCTCTCAAAATGGCTTTCAAGTGCTGGACTCTCAGTTTTCTTCCTGACCCACCTGCGTGTACACAGGACGTCACAGTTGTGGAAGCGCCTGTCCACGAAGGAAAGCGCGAGATTTTGGAGTCAGGAGCTTGGAATCCAACCTTAGCTTATTTAAATGACTGAATCAATCAGTTCGGGGTATTGTTTTTTTTTCTTTTCTCGCTATTTCATCTCTCCACAATTAGAGGTTTGGGAAGGATGAGCGGCCCCAGGTGAGAGGTGCTGCCCCGAAGGCCCTGGGATGCTTCCCAGGTGAGGATGCTCGGCCGCAGAGCCCGCGCAGCCGCAGTGCCGCCCGCGGGCTCTCGCTTCCATTTTCGTGCTCACCACTTACTCTGCACTCGTGCTTACTGTTTATTCGCTGAAGGAGGAAACAGCAGGGCAGATTTTAATAGAGGAAATGGTGCTGTCCTTTATTTTTCTATCTAACTATAAGAAAAGCGAAACCATTAACTTTCCATGTTTCCCAGACGAAAGTGTTAACTAAAAATCAAACCCTTGACACATACTTTTCAGTGGTTTTTCAACATTTTATCTGAAGAGGCTGGAGGATTCTTAAAAGTGCAGTGTGCCTTGGAAAACAAGACATTTGTCTCCATTTTAGGATTAGTCCTGGAGTTCAGAAAGCGTCATGGTGTTTGGGTTTGGAGTGTTTCCGGTACTTCTGTCCTTTCCAAGCATGTCAAGCAGAAATGATAGCGAAGGGCACTCTGTAGTAGACCGACTCGCTGGAATACTGTCTGAGATAGCTTGGTTTCTAAGGATCGCCTTCTTGGTTTCTAAGGATCGCCTTCCTGCCTTTGGAGGAGAGCGTGGTTTGGATAAGTCAGACTCAGACCCTGGTAGAAATTTGTGCTGATTAGTGCCTCTGGGGCCCTCGGGTCTCTCCCTGGTCCATATATCTCAGTTGGGCTGCAGCTCGTTGTGTCTGTGAGTTGAGAAAACACGGCTTCATAGATTTAAAATGATTGGGCAGGGCAGAGTGTGAAATAAAAGGAGGAAAAAATTTTAAGACCTACACTGTACTAGGTTTTGTATAATAATTTTAAGGACAATAGATAATCACTGAGTAGTGGGTTTCATTTTAAGCTAACTTGAAATACCAGCAGGAAGAATATATTCTCTTCTATATTTAGAAGCAAACTTCATTTAGCAATGGTTTAAGTTGTTTCTAATGGGCCCTGTGCAAATTATATCTGAAAAATGGGATGAAAACAATTCTGCAGCTCCGGCGACTGCACCTGTGCTCGGTCACACATAGCACGAGGTCCCCCGGGGCGAGCCATCTGTTGGTCGCCACTGGGGAAAGTCAGCAGGCCAGTCTCCGGGTAAAACTATGAAGAACAGATAGTCACAAGTGGGGAAAGCTCCTTAAACTTCTCTTCCTGTATTGGGAGGACCTCTTTAAAATGTAATTCTCTCCATGGGGGAAATTCCTCATTCTTTAAACAAATCTCCAGAGATCTCCTTACAAAATTTGTTATTCTCAAATCATTGTGACTGAAGGAATGACTGTCTCTCTTTTTCTGTAGCTTATTTATATTTACAACTATTTCCTCTATGTCACTGTTCTTATATTGGAAGATATGTGCCTCCTATGGTCTGAATGTGTCCCCAAAATGCATATGTTGGTAACTTACCCTCCAACGCAGTGTGGCGAAGGTGGAGGCTTTGGGGAGGTATTTAGGTTATGAGACGTCTGCTCTCACGAGTGGATCAGTGGCTCTAGAGAAGGGGCAGACATAAATTCTGTCTCTTGCCCTTCTGCCTTCCACTATGTGATGACACAGCAAGAAGGTGCACATCTGATGATCTGGAACTTCTCGGCCCTCAGAACTGTAAAGAAATAGCTTTATAAATGGGCCATTATATGGTATTCTGTCATAGCAGGGCACAAGTGAACTAAGACACTCCCATGACAGGTTATTTTTAAGGTTTTATTCACTGATATCTTCTCCAGAGCTCTGCAGTAGCTGATGATCAAAAGCTTTCTGTGAAGAGGTTCGAATCTAACATTGTTATTCAAAACTAGGGCTCACTGTCAGCCCTTTGTACACTCAAGACTTTGGGTTTGATTCCCAGCACCGCAAGAACCAACTATTCAAAGATAAAACACTTGACTCTGCCCCTAGTCTGATTTAACCTTTTTAGGAGTTGAGATGAAGAGCAAAAAAGTTGAAGTGGATCATTCTAAATGATTTTTTAGACAGACAAAGGAAAATCAGCTTTATAAAATTGAATTTGTTGTGCACGTGGTGGAACGTGTTGCTAGGAAAGAAAAGCTGTGGCGCCACCTGGTGGTGAATTTCTCCAAATCACAAGGCTTTTCTTTCATATGCCAGAGGGTTTAGGCTGCTAGAGGGCAGAATACTGAGGCTCACTTCATCTTATCTGTTTTGTGGGCACTGGCAGCGCATCTCACCTTGAAACCCGGAGGTGCCCTAGGAAAGCAGTGCCCTTACTTCTCACGCGAGGCCCCTCCATCCCCGTACCTCTCTGCGTTCTGTCTTACTGTTTACAGTCCCCTCCCACCACGGTAACTTTTATTCCAGCTCCTTTACAAGATAAGTCACTCAGAGTCCAGATCACATGATTTTCCTTACTGGTCCTGGACTTCCGAGGAAACAATGGCCTTTGCTACCTCTGTTCACATTATAAGTTAATTCACAAATATAGACTCAGTAGAAACAATATTAAAGTCCATGATTTTTCACATACAAAAATAACTATAAAAACAGGTTTTTCAGATACACAGTGTGGGATAGGTAGTCTCTTTGGTTATTTTTCTGCCCAACAGCTAGAGGCAATGATGATGTAATCTGAACCTCACAAAATTACCCTTCTCAGAAAAATCTCCCATGTATGTTTCAAAATAAATTTTAAAGTAATGCTATGAGCCTTTCCCTGTTTTCTTAAGGGTCTAAACTTCCCTCTCTGTGTGTCCTTTCTTCTGCTCCAAGGCTTCCAGGGCTGGGAAATATGAATATGGTCTCATTGCCAATATGGACTCCAACCTTTTAAGCATTCTATGTATAGTGTGATGATATTTATAGTGTTCTTGACTCCTTGAATATTGTCTTTAAGAGAAATACGTTGAATTCCATCTTTGTCACACACATTTACAAGATTAGCATTTTCATTAAGAGTTGAGGACACTTGGAAAGAGGTTTCTGGTCATACACTAAACTCCCTCAATGGTTATGCGCCTTATTTTTACCCAATTGAATTTGCTCATCCTCTCAATTGAAGAACTACTGTTGAGAGCATGTATTTAATATGTGAGAACATTGGTTTCATCTTCTACAAAGAATTTTCTTCTGCAGATCAAAGGACTAGAATTAATAGATTTTTAACCTGACATAAAAATGGTTCTAGATAAATTCAAAATATACATAAAAGGCAGAAAACTTTCCTCTTTTGAAATTTATAATTAATATAAAGAAAAGTATTTGATCAGTGAGTATAATGTTATAGTTAGGAATAACTTCTGGTGTCCTATGTATAGCAAAGTGAATATAATTAGCAATAATGCCTTTATATTTCCAAATAGCTCAAGGGGAGGAATTTGAATATATTCACCTTAAGGAAATGTTAACAGCTTAAATCAAATGGAAAAGCTGGTTACCCTGAGTTGATCAATATTCAATATACTTATGAATCAATACATCACCCATAACTCACAAACGTGTACATATTGGGTCCACTGGAGAGGGAATGTCTGTCAGTATCACATTTCCATTCCTTTCCTTCATTCATGCCCTGCACCAGCTCACATGGTTGGACCACTGCTCATTTGGCAGGGCAGTCTTTCTGTATGTTCCATGCCACTCTTTTGCCACCATCCAAATTCCTTCATATTCTTTTGTTTCCAGGTATTTGATTCCCTAGTAGACCAGTCGAGTTAGAATTAATCAGAGCTTTCAAACCAGAGGTTCATGTGACCTTCAGATGTGTTTTATTTGACCCACATACTACTTTACATAAAAGTTGAGTTAGCCTTTACATATAAGCAGAATTCTCATCAAAGTTCTACTTTCTAGATTAAAAAAAGTAGACTGGCTACACCGTTAAGAGTGAGCTTGTGATGATACCTGCTGATCTGTCCATTCCAGTCATGCTGTCCCACCTGGCCATAAATCTTCACTACAGAACAATCAGTCCACAAAAACAGGATTTGAAGTCACTCTGTATGTCAATTATGCAAGACCAAATCTCTAAAGGCAGGATTTTCTTCCCAGATATGCATTCCATCTCCTTTCCACAAACTCTAGATATACTAAGGAACCTCAGAAGGGCAGTGAAGGATCCTCTTGCTCTGGCTAAGAACCTTGATCAAGAACACATAAGAAGCACAACCAATATTCAGATTCAAATTCATTGTAGATCTCACTTTGTAGTTCAGGCTGGTCCTGAACTCAGCCTTTAACCCACAGCAATCCTCCTGTGAGTGCTAGGATTACAAAGCATGAGCTACCACACCTGGAACTGTGGTATGTAGTACTGATTGCAGGTGGGTGAGAGTCACCACACCTGGCATTGTTGTATATGGTAACTGGGGATCAAACTCGGGGCCCTTGCACTTGCAAGGCAGGCACCAGAACCACCGACCTAAACCCCTGGCCCATGTTTGCCATTTTTATTTTAGCAGTTTTGGGGGATCAAATCCAGAGCTATGGATACGGCACGTGCTTTCCTAGTGGCTATATTCACAGCCTTCTCTAGATATTTACTAAAATATCTCATGAAGGAGTCAGTCAGAGGAAGTACATGATCCATCGCATGTATTGAGAAGTAAAAACTGAAATTCCAGAAAGTTGAGAAGCAACCTTGGCTTCTCTCTGCTTCTCAATATTGAATTTTGCTTTCATGATATTTTTCCGATTTGACTATTCTATCAGCCGCCTCCTGAGTCCAAGTAGGAGCACCTCTGTTGGACCGAGTCCAGGGGAAGTTTGAGCGCCCAATCTTGTGCTCTCTACAGTCTATTTACCGCATTGCAGCAACAATACACAGAGAAATAACACTGCGTTATTTTTTTCCTAAAACTCTGCAGTCCTTTCTTAGTCCTCTCGGGAAAAATGACCGTGATCACAGGGGACAGCTGCTCACTCCTTCCTCACGAGCCCCTCCGGAGCTTTGTGCCCTGCATCCTCACCCCAGCCGCGCTGGCCCTTCACTAACCCACCCGCTTACCTGGAACGTGCCTACTCCACTGAGGCACTCACTGAACTCCCGCTGATTCTTGCCAGTCTTTAGGAGAAGACTGTTCATCATCCCTACATTAGACAGTTGGTGTACGGTCAGCCCTCTGTATCCACCGACCGCACATCTGCAGCTTCCCCCAAACGGAGAACAAAAGTATTTGATCAAAAAAGTGCATCTGTGTTAAACACGTACATATTTTGCCATTATTCTATTGTAACGTGGTGTAGCTACTATTTCCATAGTATTTACCTTCTAACGGATATTAAAGGTAATTTAGAAATGATTTAAAGTATAAAGGAAGAGGTACATTGGTGATACGCAAATGAGCATCCGTGGGGTTTGGTATCTGAGAGAGTTGGGGCAGATACTAAGGAATATATGTATATATTCCCACCATACTTTGGCTTTCTTTCATGGTATTTTTACTGTACATGAATAATCAAGTCATAAATTTAGTTAAATATAATTTTATGTCAAACTTCTGAGCAGGGATGTGTCTGTTGCCAACTATGGCTGTTTAAGCACTACATGCACTCTGTGTTCATGCTGAATACTTGCCCAACTGAGGTGTAGAGTATACATGCAGAGAATGAGGCTTGGAAAGGAGCGGTGTGCTTCAGGTGCACAGATCGATTTTTCTTCCTTTCGATAAGTTTATGACATTACTGATTCTGAGCCCAACTCAAGGCACAAAAATATTCCCAGAATAATATAAGCTTCGACTGGAAAAGAATGTGGCATAACAAATCTGGGTAATGGTTTGGACTGTGGAAGTAGCGTCACAAAAGGAGAGAAGCGTGTATGGTTGAGGATCAGCTGAGTTGGTGTGGACTGGATGTGAAGGGAGAGCATGCCAAATCACAGCAGACTCTGAGTCTTCTCATTCGTCTTCAGAGTTTCTTGACGTAGCTATTGCCATCCTTGTATTGTAGACCAGGCTACCTTTTCAGGGGCAGCCTCACTTCCTTTTGGTGAAGCATTGGCTGTGGTGAGTCTCCTCGAGCCGGATTCTCCTTCTACTCCTCACGCTCACATACTCCTACAGACTACTCCTGTACTCTGTAGTCCTTTGGCTAATAGGGATGAGAGTTTAACCACAGGCTGTATTAGAAGTGGTCTGTCTATTACTCAACATTTCAATTACTGCAAGGATATATCTGAAATACACAATTTAAAAGAGAAGAAGTTATTTGGCGCCTAATTTTTGAGGTTTCAGCCCATGGTCAGCTGGTTGCAAGGCAGAAACATCCCAGTGGATGGGTGTGGTGAAGGAAATCTGTACAGCCCAAGGAAGCCAGGAAGGAGAGGGAGAGCGAGAGTGAGAGAGAGAGAGAGAGAGAGAGACAGACAGACAGACAGACAGAGAGACAGAGAGAGAGGAGACACACACACACACACACACACAGACATAGAGACAGAGAGAGAAAGAGACACAGAGAGAGCTTCCTGACCCCCAGGAACTGTGGAATGAACAGTTTCTTAAACTATCTATAATCATGAAAAATCAACCCAAATTTTAAGACTGGAGTTTAGTTAAACTTAAGAAAACTTAGTTCTTACAAAAGAAAGCTAAGCTTTACTTCGCAGGTACAAACAAAATCGAATGTTTCTAGTCTTGCTTTTACTCTGCACATGATCATCTCTACATGACACTGCTATGTAAGCAGCTGGGCACCTGCTCGCCTGTGAGTGGTGTGCAGACAGAATAACTGCCATTCTGTTCAGCACCTTCATATGCGGTGACATCTTCTGACTATAAATCTGCAGTGAACTTTACCGGTCCTTTTGTGCTTGTTCATTGAGCTGACTTCAACGGACCAACAGATATCAAGTAGCACCATAGTAGACTAGGGACGCTTTTATATGTTAAGAGCTATGAATATTGAGCATGCAAATTTCTTCATGATTATTCTTTAGGAAATAGATTGTGGGGGATAATCAAACCAGGTGAGGCAGAAATTATAGAAGTTTCCTTTTAAAGAATATTTCATTTGAACAGTGACCAAACTGACTCAGTTCTGTATTTTTCTCAATTAAATACTTCTTTTACTATGGGTATTTCAGGTTTCAAGGGATATTTCCAGAAATCTATGACCCTCTTTTGAGATTTTTGAAAGGATAAAGCTCTGAAATAGAAAGTTGAAGATTATTATGTGACAAGAATAATGCAGAGGGCTGGGGATTTAGGTCAGGGGCACTGAGTCTGCTTTGCAAGTGCAAAGTCCTGAATTCAATTTCTGGTTCAAAAGAAAAAAAAAAGAATAATGCAAAATAAAAAGAGGAAGAAAACAGTAACATGTGGTTTTGAATAGTGTTGTTATGAGTCTATCGATGAGAAGAGCTTTTGTTATGATGAATAACATGTCATCACTGGGGGCCGGGGATATAGCTCAGTGGTTCCGGCGCCTGTACCGCAAGCGCAAGGACCTGGGTTCATCCCCGGTATCCACATAACAATACTCGGTGTGGAGACTCACCCCAGCGGCAACCAATACTACATACCAGTGCCGGGAGTGGTGGCTCACGCCTATAATCCCAGCACTTGGGAGGCAGAGGCAGGAGGACTGCTGTGATGTGAGTTTGAGGCTGAGCTCAGGGCCAGCCTGAACCACAAAGCGAGACCCTGTCTCAAAAAACCTTAAAAAAAAAAACAAAAACAAAAACAAAAAAACCATGTCATCACTGGAGTCATGTAAATTCTTTCGGAATAGATCCAGGAGAGAAATCAATTTTCTTTTTTTTTTTTAATTATCTTTATTGGTACATTAAATATACACATCATGATTGCACTCCATAATGGGGATTTGTACCAGTATAAGACACAACTTAATTCTCATTTTTTCCCATAGTCCCACCCACCTTACCACCCCCCCATATATATAAAATTTGTTTCCTTACTTTTTTGTTACAGTCTCAACATTGTCCCCTTTCACCTTATGAGAAATCAATTTTCATGCCATGCCTCCTATGTTATGTGTCTTGATCTATCATGAAAACAACTTTAAGATCTATCTACATGCCTACTCTTTAACTTGCTTTCTTTTTTTTTTTTAATCTTTATTGGTACATTAAATATACACATCATGATTGCACTCCATAATGGGGATTTGTACCAGTATAAGACACAACTTAATTCTCATTTTTTCCCATAGCCCTACCCACCTTACCACCCTCCCATATACATAAAATTTGTTTCCTTACTTTTTTGTTACAATCTCAATAACTTGCTTTCTTTTTGAAGTGCTAGGGATTGAAGATAGGACCTTAAAAATGCCAGGCAAGTACACTATCACTGGCTATATTTCCAGTCCTTTTTATTTTTCCTTTTTAAATTTGACATAAGATTACATTAATTTGTTCAGGCTTTACCCTTATAATTCTCATTCCTCAGTCTCCAAAGTACCCGAGATTAAAAGCATTTGCCACTATACCAGGCATTGTTCATCTGGGAATTGGAGCTGGTTGTGATAATATGGGAGCTCAGTACGCTGTGGAATGTAGCAGAGAAATAAATGTGGTTCTTGCTCTCAAGCAGCTGAATATTTGACTGTTTATCTCATCTGTACATGTGCTCCTGAGCTATCCTTGAAATAGGGGGTTCATTATTTAGGTAGGTTCATTGGAGAAGAAAGAACTTATACATTTCTATATTCTGAAAAATCCCATAAATTGTGGAATTGTAGAAATCAGAACAGGAGGGACATTCAGAATAATTCTAGTTTACTCCATGAATGCCAAGTGGGGCAATAATTCATTTGAATTATTTTTTTGATTTTTCTTTTTTTATTGAAATCTTTATTGGCACATTTCATATACACATCATGATTGCACTCAATAATGAGAATTTGTTCCAGTATATGACACAACTTCACCTCATTTTTTCCCATAGCCCTGCCCACCCTACCACCCCACCCTCTTTATACATAAACTTTGTTTCCTTTCTTTTTGTTATAATCTCATTGTTTTTCTCCCTTCACCCTATTTTTCTTTGAGTATTTTCTGTTTCACAATATATAACATACATTCTAGAACTCATTTATATCTTTATTTTCTCACACCAGAGAAAAGATGCAATATTTACATATCTGTGACCTATTTATTTCATTTATGAGAATGCCCTCAAGGTATGTCCATTAAATATAAGTGATTCAAACTTATCATTTTTTATGGCAGAGTAATACTCCATTCTGTAGAAGAACCACAGATTTTTTATCCAGTCTCCAGTTGATGGACATTTGAGTTGTTTCCAAGATTTAGCAATCACAAATTGGGCTGCTGTAAACATGGGTTCAGTATTTTTTTTTTTTTTTGAGACAGGGTCTCGCTTTGGAGTTCAGGCTGGACCTGAGCTCAGCCTCCTGAGCTCCTGCCTCTGCCTCCCGAGTGCTGGGATTACAGGCATGAGCCACCACGCCCGGCACTGTGGTATGTGGTACTGGTTGCTGCTGGGCGTGAGTCTCCACACCCAGTATAGGTATGTGGTTACACAGGAATCGAACCCGGGTCCTTGCGCTTGCAAGACAGGCGCCGGAACCACTGAGCTAAATCCCCGGTCTGGGTTCAGTATATTTTTTGAGACAGGGTCTTGCTTTGTTGTTCAGGTTGGTCTGAAACTCACTATGTAGCTCAGGCTAGCCTCAAACTCTTAGCAATCTTCCTGTCTCTGCCTTCTGAGTGCTGGGGTTACAGGTGTGTGCCACCACACCCAGCATTGTGATATGTTTTGGCAAGGATCGAGTTTGGGACCTTGGGCTTGCCAGGCAGAAGCCGGAACCACTGAGCTAAATCCCTGGCCCTCAGTACCATTTTTGAAAGACAAATTAACATTTTATTTAAAGTGTCAATCTATTTTACTGGAGAAATTTTGAAACAACCAAAATGTTTGAGTCAATCTGAATGCTAAGAGAAAACCAGGAAATTAAGGTTACAGTAACACAGAAGGGAATTATACTTGTACCTTTCCCTAAAAATTTTAGTTTATGAAATTTGAGTGAGAAATTAGGAGCTTATGTAGGAAGTTGTATTCCATTTTATACATAAACTTAAGTATATTATGTGCTCCTGGAGTGAAAACTTCTTGGTTTCAGAGGTGCGGTTTTCATATGGATATTATAAATTGGTATTATTGTCACTGTGCTGATGAGGAAGGGATCGTGGACAAGCTAAATAACTGCCGAGGTCACAGAAGTTCTGAGTGGCACAGTCTTCTTCTGAACTCAGTTTGTCTGATCCTCATAGCAGGACTCGGTCCACTGGCTACAACGAGATATTTCCAGCATCTCATGGGCAACATCTGAAAAGGACTTTGAACCCCCAAGTCTCCAAGACCCAGGAATAACAAAGCACAATGGGACAATGTTTTCTTTAAAGATCATAATAAAACAAAAAAAAGAGGGAGAAGAGCAAGAGGAAAGAGAGAGATGATTTTAAAAAATCCATTGCTCTGTTGACCATTTTAGAATAGCTGGCTACCTTGAATCTTCTCAATTCTCTAAATAACAGAGGAGGAATAAAGCTGAACTTACCACAGGTTGGCTGGTTTTTGAACTCTGATCTTTCTTTGCAATCCACCAGCTATTCTTTTCTTTTTAGAGTCTCAAACACCTGTTCCAGCTGTGTTGTCATCATTGGTTCCAACAGGAGAGAGTCATGTGCTTTCTGGGACAGAAGCTTCTTTCTATGAAGAAATCTGAGGGGGAAGAATTTTTATGTCATTTTTTCCCCCCAGTGCTTTCCATGTTGATTAACCCTGACTGTCAGAACATTCTACAGAATTAGTTTCCCTTACTTGTACAGAGAATTCTCATTTCACATTACGTTCAGTGAATTCCAGGGCCTGGTTGAGAAACCACCATTTTGGAGGCTGGAGAACGTTCTGGTGCTGGCCTCTCCCCACACTTCCTCCCAAGTAGCACCTGCTCTTTCTCAGTGTTGAAGAGCCCAGTGTTGATTTGGCTTCTCAGGAAAGTTTCCTCCGTCTATTCTGAACAGCTAGCAGGGAAACAGTACTGATTGTTGGGTGTATTTTCATAAGACTAAGAGTTTTAGAAATATGGCACTGAATTTAAAGAAAATTAGGTAATATTAATATTCTTAAAGAGAAAACATAGAATCTTTAAAAAAGCCTGTTCAGGTATTTATTCTTGGCTTTATTCTAGTGACTTTGCTGTTCATCAGAGGTTTTCATGCTCTAGTTTTGGAATGCATAGATAACTTATATTTCTACATTTGTTCATAATGCTTCTGACGGGCAGAATATTCCTACCAGTGGGAAAAATCCAGTGATCATCTGAACATTTTTAATTTTTTTAGTTATATTTTAATTGTGTCTAGTTTCAAATTCTTTTCCTCCTCACTACCTATTTCGATAAATCCTGACAATTCCAAGGTTAAAAATATCAGTCAAGGCTGATTTGCCAACCTGGAAAGAGTGGCAGGAAGACAAATGGAGATGCGATTTGGTGTGACCACATGTGCAACTCGTTTCAATTGATACACTGGTTGCAATCTAATCTAATCTAATCTCCCAGTGTTATTGTCTTGTTCCATATCTTTTCATCTCTTTTCTTTAAGGAGAGAGGTATGCACTCTGTCTGTATGTATGGGAGCATTGTGGGTAGAGAATCTCAGGTGTTTTAATGATCAAGGTAAAGCGCATGATATTTCTTGATTGTACAATCTCACGTGAACATAGCAACTATAATGATGCATATCACGGAGAGGCAGTCCCTGCTGATATGCTGCTGGTGAGCTTTTTCAAGAGCAGTGTGTAAAAGCTGGAAATTGCCTGTCAGTTTTTTGTTCTGCTTGGATATTGAATGAAGTGATTAATATTTAAAATCTATTTTCCTTCACTTCTGTTTAATCTGGAGACAAGGGACCTATGGAAAAGGAGGTGATAGCAGAACTGTGTTTTAGATCTCCAAGGATAAAGAGGAAGCTGTTCTCTAATGGGTTGTAAGAAAAGTCAGCCACTGTTGGAGGAAAATTTATTTCTAAAGATCTTGAACCAAATCTTATATTTTTACCTTGAAAATTCTTTTTATTTTCTTCTCAGTGAAAACAAGAAAAATGAAACCAACTTGCACTGATAATGTTCAGTTACTTGCTCCATTTACTATCAATTTTAATGTTAAATGGGTTGGGGGGATGATCCTTACAACTTGCTGCTGGCTAGCTGACTTTTTGAAGCTGTGTAATTTTAGCACTTGGACAAAAGCATTCCTGAAGTATCTGACTTCCGATTAAGTGATCCCGCTACAGGACTGGGACACTGTGGTTTTTTATGAGTGAGCCTTATTACTTGTTTAGGAATGAGTCTGTGTATGGAGTGCTTGGTACTGATATTTGAGCACAAATGGAGAGAAATGTGCATAGTGTGGATTTTAGCAAAGTCATACCAGACATCCTGTATCATATATAATATATGATTTAGTTCTGCTTAATTATATGAGAAGGTGAGAGATTGGGACTAAAAAGTGATGTTCCTGAAAGACTGGCTGAAGTCTTCACTCCCACTGTGTTGGTTTATGGAGGTGAGACCTTCAGAGCATCTTTAGGGTTTGATGAAGTTAGAAAGTAGGGGTGTCCATGATGGAATTAGTGCTGTAGCAAAAGGGCAAGAGGTAAGAGATTTCGCTGTCCAACATGAAGACACTGTGAAGGTAACCCTCTGAAAGTCCTCACTAGAGAACCGAGTCTGCTTGCAAGTTGATCTTAGATTTCTCAAGCATCAGAACTAGGAGAAATAAATCCTTATTGCGCAAAAGTACTCAGCCTATGATATTTTGTTTTGATAGCCTGAGGTGACTAATACAGTGGGCTACAGAAGTTGAAATACGAGAAGAACACTTGAATCACCACATTTTGTTAATTCTTGGCTTGGATGATATAATTCTAAGCTTTTATAGCTGCTTAAATGAAACCTCAGTAATTCTGAGGTAAGTAATTACTATTTAGGCTCTTAAGCTTTTGACTTTCAAGTTCCAGTCTAAAACCTTTGAGAAATGTAACACATATTAATTTTTAAATTTAATTTTTCTTTGTATTTTCTGTAAGATTTCTTTATAGCATTTTGTAACTTTCTGATTATATCAATGAAGATTTCAAAAACTATTAAGACTGTTTCAGTGTAATAATGAGAGTAAAAGGAGTATAGCATTCTAGAAATATTATAAAAATCTTTCATTTATTCCCAACCATAGCATGTATTTTTTTCCTATGTATTATTAAAAGAATAGAACATACGTGGAACTGGACACTAATTGGACCTTTAATATCAATTTAGAGTAGGGGTCTTATATAGCATTCACATCTAAAGTATTCAAGATTTTTCTAACTAAAAATTAAAACTTTTCTCAAGTTAGTGTTAAGCCTCAAATGGGTTTTATGTGTTCAATGACATTTCCTTCCCATGGTAAAAAATGGGGCATCTTCTCAAACCTTGAAGCACTGCGCCAAATTTTAATTCACCTCAGATGACTTTGCCTATGGTACTGTACGTTGTGTGTAACTTTAGAAAAATAGTTTCAGGAGCAATCAGTTTGAAGGAGTCCTTTTGGACAGGCTGGATTATTATCCAAGGATCATTTTATTTAGGTATTGAGGATAAGTCAGACCTGATTTCAAGGGTGTGAAATGTGTGATTTCCTAATGTATGGGATAACTTATCTAGAGGCTAGTTTATATAGTTGATATTGTGAAATAGTAAATATTTAAAAGGAAAGAGGGTGTAGGGCAAGTAATGAGGAGGAACAAGAATGTGATAGTAATAAAGAAAAAAGGAAACAAAAATTCCTTCGGGGGTCTGGGGTTGCAGGGCAGAGGGGAAGGGGAAAAAATGAGAATCAAGTCATGTCATATTCTGGTACAAATTCTCAATGTTGAATGTGATGATGATGTGTACCAATAAAGATTTGAATTAAAAAAATGAACCAATTGGGCATCTCATTTTAAAGTAATAACAAAAACACTACCTCTAAATGAAACAGTGTAAGGAGCGAGCAGGGATGTAGTTCTAAAGTACAGGTGCTATAGCAGGAGAAATGTTCTGCCCTCCATCAAGCCAAATGGACCCTGGATCTTAGTAATTATTTATTTAACTCCCATCCTTATAACTTCTGTATCTGACATCATCAACTTCTTCTTGTCTAGTGAAACATTGTAGCTTAACAGTGTTACTTCCTATTACTAACAACGTTCCTTGTGCTCCTCCTCTTCAATGATTGACTCATTTGTCTGTTCCGCTGTATGAAAAAACAAGAACAAAACCAAAAACAAACTCCAGAACTCCCCGAAGGAGCTATCTAAATGCAGTGCTGGACTTTCCTCCTTTTCTTTAGCCCATTCTTCTCAGACTCACCTTCATCACTCTTGTGAAACTGCTTTTGCCATAGTCACTAATGAGTTTGTGTTGTCAAATCCTTGCTCAATTCTAAACTCTTACCTGTCAGATGAGATATGGCCCTTTATCTAACCTACCAGATGCTAATTTTCCCTATTAAATGTCATAATAAAAATGAGATATTTTACATCTGAAAATAAAAAAATATATATATATTTATGCTAGACCATTCACAAAATATATTATATATGTTAGTGAACAGTTTGAAACTTTTAACCAATAGACATTAGTGGGCCTGAGGGACAAAATAAGTCCAAAGCAGCGTACTTTGCCATTTACAGTGAAGCGAAGAAACAAAGACCGCACTGTATGATACTCTAACAATAATTTATTAAATCTCAGAACTAAAGGGAGGCAGGATCATCTATTTCCGGAAGTTGATTAAAGATCTTACATGATTAAAGATCCAGAGGAAATACTGACCATTTGGAAAAGAACAGAAAAGATATTTTGTAATAGTGAAATAGTGCCATTCGAGTGACCTGCAAGAAAAATGTTAATATGTTTATATAGATAAAATACTGATAATTGCTATGGTTCCCTTGACTCCCGCCCAGAGCAGATACCTACTCTTGAGGCACTGTCCACCTGCCAGTAAGATCCAACCCCGGTGCAGATTTGTTGGCAGAGTCGCTGTTTCCCAAGCTGCCTGCTGCTAACCTCAGTCCCTGGTGCTCTTCTGGCGTGAGTCTGGAGGACAGTAAGTGAGTTAAAGACATTCTATGACAGTGTTACATGTATTCCCATGTTTACCCCACTGCAATTCATAACAACTAACTTTTGGAAGCAGATAATATGCTCATCAACAGATGAATGGATAAATAGTATGTGTTATTTTCACACAATGAAGTACTACTATGTCATAAAGATAAACTTGAGTTATTTGTAGAAAAACAAATGCACATAGAGACCATAATATCAAATGAAATAAATAAGACGCACAAGAATAATTATCATATGGTTTCTCTTGTTTGAGATATCTAAATTATAAAGAGCAAAATAAAAATAAATAGGAAGTAGCAAGATAGAGACTTCTCAAATAGAAAGGTGCTGGGGCCAGCTGGGCAGAACAGCAGGGAAACCGAGCTGAGGGGTTAGGATGAAAAATAAATAAGGACAGGACAGCAGGATCTGGAAGGGCTGATCAGTCAATACCGAATGAGCGCTGTGTTTATTTATCAGCTTTCTTTTATACATTTCTTAAGTACCGCCTATGTGCTGACTAGCTTTTTTTTAACGTGTACAGAAAAAAAAAAAAAGGTTAGTAAAAAAAGTGGAATCCTTGGCTTGTTTAATCTCAAGGTTAATCATAAAGATCTGGTGGGCGGGGTGTGCTGACAATTGTCTTAATTTAATCTGCCACGAAGGTGTGTAGAGGTTCTTAATTTAATCTGCCAAAGGCAGTAATTATCCTTGAGGAGGGTAAACAATGTTGGGCTCAGAAATCAGGGTGACTTTTCTCTCCTGCGTAGGCAGCCATGACACTGTAGGAAATGCCTCCCAAAAGAAAGGAGATCAAGAGATGATGATGATAGAGGATTAGGAAAGGGAAAAGGATGAAAAAAGAAATTAAAATATATTATGTATGTGTATGAATTCTATCCAAGGAGTGAAAACTATATGTAATGTACTAATAAAATAAATTTTAAAAGAATGTAATGAATGGATATTCAATATTTTTGAATTTATTTATTTAATGGATAATCAGTATTTTGAATGGATATTGAATTTATTTAATGGATATTTATTGAATTGATATTGAATATTTATTCAATGGATATTCAATGTATTGAATGGACATTCAATATTTTTGGCTAAGAATGGAGTAGAACAATGGATAAATATACTAACAGCATTCACATTCACCCCTATGTAAGATGATTAATGTGTCATTGTGCCCTTGGAGAGGGAATTCTGATAGCATGTTTTGGGAATATATTTCCTACTTGGCTTCTCATTTTATAGAAGTATGGGGTCAAAGCAAGCTGCCAATTTTCTGTTTTGTATCTAGCTGCCATACAATTTCTGTTAATGCAAATCTGAACAGACTTTCCAAAATTTATATTTTTTCTAAATTAAGCTGTTTAGCTGATTGCTTGAATAGAACGGTAATGTCAATCAAGAGTATAAATGTATCAACTCCCCAAAATGAGTTATCATGTATTCCAAACATATGCCAATTCAAAAGAAAAAAAATGACTGCTAGCTCCAAAACTGTGTCTCCCAAGTAGTTGAGAAGCTTATTTAATCTTCCAACACACATAAAAATCACAAAACATTTTGATTAAGAAAGGATGAAGTAATGCCTAAAGCCTCCTTAAAAGTAAATAACTTCTTCTGAATAATTTTTCTACCTTTAAATTCTTATCAATCTCTTCATTACAACACATATGTCTTTGCTTTCCAGGACCTTTTAATTGATAATAAAGTATTCACAATAATAGTTATGTATAACAGAAAGTAGATGCACTGTGAAGTTCTTTGGTAATGAAATTTGAAAATAGAATCTTAACTGAAGACTAATAATAGAATATTCCCACATAACATCTGCCTTTGTGGTTTAGAACATCAGAATTTGTTTCCTTCGTGTCTTCTCATTTCTAATATCCTGTAGCCATTTTCTGTGGGCGGGACTTATAAGTGTGGGGCTGTTCCTTCCTCTATTCATCCATTTCCTCAAATATATGTTCTTTCAGTCTGTCTTGGGAAACCAGAATAAAAGTCTATTTCTGGGTAGTTTAAATATCAGTGATCAATTTCTGGTTTCCCTTTGCTTTCCTCTATATCTTCCTAAATTTTCCCTAGGATAACTAGTAATTTTTTGTTTTAACTTTAGCTGCTCCCAGACCCAGCTTTTTATCTTGTACTCCATTTCCAGGACACGAGTATTGCAGCGATACTCATCTCCCACCGTGACCTCTTCTTAAGCCAAGCTTGAGTTTTGTTGTTTCTTCAGAGATGAATTTCAACAAAATGCATAAATATTCTTTAGTAAAATATTTTTATTTTGTTTTAGAGTTTGTGGGTTGTTTCTACATAATGTAAAATTTATTGTATGCCATCTTTTGTCATCAGAGTATAAGGTCATATTTTTGGCAAACGCATGATGATATACAAAAAATTATTTGGCTTTTAGGCTTTGTAAAGTGCACTATACATTTTAAAAATAACTTTAGAGTCAGCAACTTTGGTAAATAGATTTAGCCACACAACCATAACCATTACGAAGGTTTAGATTGTATTCATCACCCTTGAGTCTAGTTTTGTATTTCTTTGCTCTCAAACATTACATCTCTATACAAACTGTGGAATGCCCACTCAGCCTCTTTGTTGTCTGTTTTGGCTATAGTTTTACTTTCTGCAAAATATCATTTGTTTAGAGTCATGTAGTATGCATCTCTTTGTCTTTGGTTTCTGCCAATTAGGATAATATTGCTGAGGCGCAATACTTTACACGGTAGCAATTTTTCTTTTTACTGCTTATGAGTGTTCTGTTGCATGGCAATTTCACATTTGTTTACTTATTCATCAGTTTGGTTGTTTCCACTTTTCACCAAGTTGGAATAATTCTGTTACAAACATCTGTGTCAAAGTATTTGCATAACTGAATATTTTAGTTTTCCTTTGGTAGATATAGAGTTCATAGAATTATTGACCCATATGGTAGATGTATATTTAACAATTGAAAAAAACTACCAAATACTTTCAAAGTTACTATAACATTTTGTCTTCTCATCTTCAATTTATGAGAGTTTCCTTTACCCCACATTTTAGGGTTTTTTGGTCTTTTTTTTTTTCTTTCTTTTTTTTGAGATAGGGTCTCTCTTTGTGGTTCAGGCTGGCCCTGAGCTCAGCCTCAAACTCACACCACAGCAATCCTCCTGCCTCTGCCTCCCGAGTGCTGGGATTACAGGCGTGAGCCACCACACCCGACATTATGGTGTGTGGTACTGGTTGCTGCTGGGCATGAGTCTCTATGCTCAGTATTGTTATGTGGTGACTGAGGATTGAACCCGGCTCCTTGCGCTTGCAAGACAGGCACCGGAACCACTGAGCTCAATCACCAGCCCAACTCCACATTTTAAAAAACAGTCAACACGTGGTATTGTCAGCCTGTCATTTTAGCAATTCTGCTGGATATATAGATGCAGCTTAGTAGTTTTGACTGAATTTCCTTAACTACCAGTGATACTAAGAGGTTTTTGACTCTCTATAGCTGTGTGTGATGTTTGTCCAAATCAGTTACTCATGTTATTGAGTTACTTCTATATTTTATGTGTATGGAGACAAATTCTTTAATAAAATACATAATTTGTAAATGTTTTATGAACATCTGTGTCTTCCTTAAGTGTGTGTAGGAGATTCAGTGTTTTTGTGGTGCTGAGGATTGAAGCCAGCGCATAGCAGGCATGTGCTCCAATACTGAGTTACAGTCTTAGTCTGAGCTATAGTGTTATTTTTCTTTTCATGCCAGAGATGAACTCAGGACCTGGGGTTTGCAAGGCAGGCTCACTGAGCTAAATCTCGGCTCCATGAGCAACAGTTTTGATGAAGTACAACCTAATAAGTTTTTCTTTTATTCACACTTTTTATATTTTTAATAAATTGAGTTTATTGGTACAACTTTTTATATTTTGTATAAAAATATTTACTTATCTCCAGGCAATAAAAAGCTATCTCTGTATCTTTGAGGAATTTCACTGTGTTAAGTATTACAATGGGTTTGTTTCTCTCTGTCTATTGAAATGATCATTTTGGTCTTTATTTTTATATCCTTAATATAATACATTGCATTAATTGATTTTCAGATGCTAAATTCACCTTGTATTACCAGTGAAGAACATGCTGTTTGGTCAAGGTTAATAATATTTGTATGTGAGTATTGACTGACTTTGTTAATAATTTTTATTAGGGCCAGAGATTTAGCTCAGTGCTTTTGGTGTCTGCCTGTCAGGCACAAGGTCCTGAGTTTGATCCCTGGTACCACATACCACAGTGCTGGGTGTGGTGGCTCATGCCTGCAATTTCAATGCTGGAGAGGCAGAGGCAGGAGGATTGCTGTGAGTTCAGCCTGAACTACAAAGTAAGACCCTGTCTCAAAAAACAAAACAAAACAAAACAAAACAAAACAAAAAACAGAAAAAGAAAAAGAAAAGTACTAATAAGCCAAATTTTAAAGGGATTTATAGTTAATATTCTATGTTGGGTGGAGTATGTTGACATTTAGCTGTAGGAAATCTCACTGCCTGCACACACCCCTCCTTGTTTGCATCTGTAGGGCCTTCTCCACACCCCTTTCTTCTTGACTGATACCTACTTTTCATTGTTCAAGTTTGAACATCATTTATTTTCTTGAAACATTTTCATTGGCATCCCACTCAATCAAATTAGATGGCTCTTTTCTGTGCCTGCTTTTATCATAGCACTTATATCATAATCATTGAGTCATATGTTGGTCTATAGCATTAAACTGTGAGAAAGACAGGAACAAATATTTTGTTTTGCGTAACCAGTTCTTGGAATCTTATAGTTTCTTAACAGATTCTACTTGGAGGAGTGAAATATACTAAATTCAATACTGAAATGGTAATTTTCTCTTACCCCTTATTATTCTTTTTTGCAGTCTTGGCAGCACATGTTACTTTATGTGTAACTGTGAGCTAAAGTGCCCATACATATTTCAAACCCTGTATTTATGCTTTTGCATATATGTTCAGCCCATGATGACCTTGGCTTATTCTTTTCACACAGCTAAATGTAAACATCCTTCTAGTTCAAACTCAAAGGCCTCCTTATCAAAAGTACCACCCTGAAACCCACAACACAAAGGATGCTTCATATTATGAATTTCCATGATTTTCCTATATGACGTTCATGGTGGTTTCTATTTTCTATACCCTACCTAGAGACAGAATCTTATTTCAGACACTTTGTGTCTCAAAGAGCTAAGGGGTGCCCTCAGCATGAACACATACTCAAGAGGGATTTTGGGGCCTGCAATCTGAGTTCCATTAACCAGGCACTAAGTTGACCGCAAGCTATTCAATAAATATTTACTAAACAAATGGTTCTCTCATCACTTGCTATAGGGGAGGACTTCAGAGTGACACAGTGTGGATGAAAATATACTTCAGAATCAGGAAAACAGAGAGGAATGAGTCAGAAATGTATGCACTGGCAAATTACAGAATTTCACAAAACCACTTGAAACCTTGTGTTGTTTATGAAAATCTCCACAAACATCTAGCAAGCTGCAAAACAATTGGAAAAAAACCCCACAGCCTAGAAGGAATAAACATTTCCTCACCCTGGAAAGCTTACTAAAGGCTTTTGTTGCCGTGAATATGAATATGTCTTTTCAGTAACTATACTATGACTAATTTTATAGTAAGTCTAACCACTTAGCTTTAATTATATTTTGTTCTGCAAATCAAGTATAGACTAGGTAGCTTTGAATGGAAAACTAGCTGTAAGTTATAACAGTGAGAAAACACTGAAATCTACTTGGAGTTCTTTCCTTCTACCTAGACAAATAAATGGCTTGTGTGATTTTTGGTGACATTCATTCTTTTCTTTTTCTTTCAAAGCATTCACTTAGACCAGAATTTTCCCTTCCTTCTCCCTTAATTTTTTTAGAGACTCAAGCGCTCACATTTTCTTGCTCTTATTGCACAAATTCCCGATTCTTTTTCCTGGCAAAGCAGAATGCATTTGACAGCCTTATTATGGCACATCCAAATGGTTCTATTTTTAAAGAAGAGAGATTTTTTTTTCTCCAGGAGTTTTGATATAAAGATGAATATTTCCTTCAAGAATATTTCAACGTTAATGGAACATTTTGAGGAATAATACTTTAGAGTCTACACCTTTGTGTCAGCCAGTGTACATATCATCTTGAAATAAGGAGCTCTACTTACCCTCCTAGGCAACGAAGAGAGCAAGTGAGTCCAATTTACTTTCAAGGATAAACTAAGAAAACCTGTTAGAATGATCACATGGGAGTCAAATCACTTTGATATACTAATCATATTGCTTTATCAATAGTTGTTGAAGGAATCATATTACATTGGTTGGCAGGAGTCTTCATGTATTGGCTATTATTTCTTGCTATTACAATTTGGATCTGAAGTGTCCCCTAAATTTTTGTGTGTGTAGAAATGATTTTATCACTGGGTTGCTATAGGTGACTTGCTGTTTGGGTCTGAAGCCTGTTAGGAGATGAGTCATTTAGGGGCATGACATGGAGAGATATGTCTTCCCCTCCTTCTCCCACCTTTGTTTGCTTTGTGGATGACATGGACTGAACATCATTTTATCTGCCGTGTCCCTTTGCCGTCTTGTTCCTGCCTTGCAGCCAGCCAACAACGGCCTCAAACTGAGTCAAAATAAACCTCTTTCTTTCAGTTGAAGCTTCAGAAAAGTGACTAAGACAGAACTTGGTATAGAGAAGTGAGGTCATTGCTGTGACTATTCCTGACCATGTGGTTCAGAAACCTTTGGAAGTTATTCTTGGGGAGATTTAGAGAGGTCTGGGGAGGCTGGCTAGAGAAGCCTTTAGAATACTGTAAGGCAAACTTAATGGGAGATTGTTGTAAGATTTCAGAAGACAACAACACTGATAAAAATGCAGTGAGTAAAGGTGAGGATCAGAAAATTTCCGTTGAGAAAAGGCTCCACTGGCAATTGGAATAGAGGCTATGTGTGTTATACTCTGACAGAAAATGGATATACATTATGGTTGTGTCCTAAGACTTTATCAGGCCCTGAGATTAAGGGGGGGTGGACTAATTAATCTGATGGTTGAAATTTTAAGGCATCTCCATATTCAGGCTGTGGCACAGGTTCTTCTGGATGTTTAAAATCACATTTATAGTGAAAAATAATAGCAAAAAGCCCATTTGAAAAGTTTTAAGTTTTGCCAGAAAGGAAATGCTTGCAAAGTTAGGTAAAGGTTTATGGATATAGAGCTCTAAAGCTTTCCTTTGAGAAGAGAGCCCCTGGATTTCCTTCTTGACAAGGGGCTCCTAGGGAATTGGCTTCACAAGACTTAGTTCACAGTGTTCAGCTCCATTCAGGCACTTGAAGTCTGCAATGATTTCTTGACTATGTTTTTGGCTTGATGTTCTCTCCTAGTTCAGGGACAACAAATGTTTCTGCTTCTTGGGGTCTACTCAACACTGTCATCTAAAACAAACCCCATCTTTCGGAGTTTAAAATGTCTTAATCTTATCAGGTGACATAAGAAATGTAGCTTCACCGTAAGAAGCAAATTCATCTAGTTAATAACTAGATATCCATGATACAAGGGGTCCTGGCTACTGCTCAAACCAACTTCAGATCACAGTGTTATCCATTTGGGGCTGAGTTTACAGGCATGTAAAATCCAAGGATTGTGGGGTCATTAAGGCTTATACTTAGATTTCTGAAAAAGGCCAGGGAGGTCTGGAAATGTGGCTTTGAGAGGACAGTGTGTAAAACTATGAGAATGAAGCCAACTGTGCAGTAAAGACCCCAGAAGCTGGAAATGCCAGGAACATCTGTTGAAGGAAATTTCAGGGAATAAGGGTACACAGCAAGAGAGAGGCTGAGTGCTGCAGCCAGCAGTGCTGTGGGGGAAGGGCCTCTTGAGTCTTTTGGAGCTCACTTCTGGCTATCACCTACCCTAATGCTGGACATGGTGCTAAAGGACTTAATATTTACCCTGCTGGGTTTTGGTCTGCTTTGGGTCCCATTTTTTCTATTCTTTCTGTATTTTTCCTTTTTAAATGGGAATACTTACCCTCTGCCATTATTTTGGAAATGTTAAATTTTTTAATTTTTATTTTTATAGTGACTCATTGCTAGGAATGTGCCTTGAGTCAGAGGAATCTTTGGACTTGGATTTTTCAGTAGTGTTGAAACTATTAAAATTTTGACTCAGAAACAGACTATATGTATGTTGCATAATGAAATGTGCATGAGTCTTTTGCAGGATGGGGGGAAATGTTTTGGTTTAGATCTGAAATGTCCCTCAAATTCTCTGTGTATGAAAAGTGACTGGATCATGAGGTCACTATAGCTGACTTGTGGTAAGAAAGTTGAGCCTCACTGAAGGTGGGTCTCTGGGAAGGAGGGTGCCTGTAAGGACATACTCATATGCCCAGGTCATCATCCACCTCATTTCCTGCCCACATGACATGAGTTGCTTTTCTCTTCTATGCTGCTCTGTTATGTGGTTTTGCCTTTGAGCTGGCCAACTATGGAATGAACCTATTGAAACTAGGAACCAAAGAAAACTCCTCTTACTTTAATGTGTGAATGTCAGGTATTGTGTCTTGCTGATAGAAAAGTGATGCAGACACTTCATTTCTCTCTCATTCTAGTAGACCCTGCAAGTCACTCTCCTATATAATGCTGAAATTGCTTCCTTGGGAGAGACAAGTAGACACATTATGGTTTTCATGTTAACGTCTCTAGTACTTTTTTGTCCCTTTAGCCTATCATGAATCCTCTGTTGACTCTTCTTTCTACTGTCTGTCATAACGTGTATATAAAATGTACCAATAAAATGAATTTAAAAATGAAATCCATTTCCTATACTATCTACTGTTTTACTCTTATTTTGATTACATATGTTTGCCCCATTCCTACGCTTACTCATAAAAAGGCAAACAGCATATGAAATTTTCTTTGATTTTTTCAATGTTGACAAAACTGAGTTATCAGCACCTTGTCAGTAGTTTTAAATGCAATTGACAGTCTGATTCCAATTAAGTGAACTATGAATTATGATAACTTCTTTCACCTTGTGAGAAGCACCCACCAGATGACCAGCAAAAATTTCACAAACAGCTTGGTTTATACCATAAAATTTCTTTTATAAAATGTAAGTTCCAAAATAGGGAACTGGTTTAAAGTAGGTGTTCAATGAATGTTTGTTGAGTGGATGAATAAATAATGACAGAATGAGAACCAGCTCTGCTGAATACACATGATGCTCATTCATATTTTATAAGAGAATTTATGATTGTAAATATTATAGATGGCTAACAGATGTATCCTTATTATGCTAATATGGCCTTAGCAATGGCTTTTAAAGAAAAAGTTGTTCTAAGCATGAGGCCTACTGAGAATACAGTATTTAGTAAATAAACAATTGTAATTTTTGATCTCTTTTCCAATTGTCTTTAAAAACTTTCATATATTTTAGTATGATAATTATCTTTTATTTCATAAGTAGAAGAGATATATATTATACATAATAAAATAAATCCACAGGCAGAATATGTAAAGGTTGCCCCTGAGAAGAATCTTATAGAAAGATGTATCTATATGCTCAAATAATTCAGTAATGCCTATGATAAAGTTTGCTAAAATATACTAATATTTGCTAGTCTCATTGTAGATACTAGAAATGAAGCTTGTTCTTTAACTTTAGCTCTCTGGTCTAAATTTATAGAAAGAAGCTTGTTTCTCTTTTTTATAGTTTAATCAAGGAACAGGTAGTTGAAGTTTTTTCTATAATGATCACCAAACCACAAAGAATATAAAGGAAATTAATCATAGAGAACACTTTGAATTTTTTAGATAATCTGGCTTACATTTTCTTTTTATGTGAGAGGATGGCAAGCTCTTTCTGTAAAAGGCCAGGTAGTCAAGACAGGAAGTTTGTGGGCATACCACTTCTGTTGCTGCTGATTAGCATGCCAGTGATCTTGCGAAAGTAGTCATAGATAATACATGAATAATAAACTAGTCTAACAAAGCTTTAGAAAAATAGCCAGGGACATCTTTGATCTACAGATGGGTAGTTTGAGAACCTATGCTCTAGATTTTTAGATTTGGTTTCTTGTTAAGGATAAAGTGCACTCTTGGTTCTGTAACTAGTTCTGTCATCTGTGCAGCTTCCTTTGAATATCTATCTGCATTTATCAACTTGCAAGTGAGTGAAAGAGTTAAGGTTAATGATTTCTTGATTATTTTTCGGCTTGATGTTCTCTCCTACTTCAGTGACAACAAATGTTTCTGCTTCTTTGGGGTCTACTCAACACTATCATCTAAACCCCCATCTTTCTGAGTTTAAAATATCTTAATCTTATTACGTGACATAAGAAATGTAGCTTCAGGCCAGGAATTTAGCTTGGTGGTTCCGGCACCTGTCTTGAAAACACAAGGGCCAGGTTCAATCCCTGATAACCACATAAAATCCTGGGTGGGCATGGAGACTCATGCCCACCAGGAATCAGAGCCACATTACCACAGTGCTGGGCATGGTGGCTCATGCCTGTAATCCCAGCACTCAGGAGGCAGAAGCAGGAGTATGCTGGGATGTGAGTTTGAGGCTGAGCTCAGGGCCAGCCTGAACTACAAAGTGAGACTCTGTCTCAAAAAAAAAGAAATGCATCTTCACTGTAAGAAGCAAATTGATCTAGTTAAAAACTAGATACTCATTATCTCATGAAATTATTAGTAACATAATGCAATTGCTCTTGCTATTACTGGATCTGTTGATTATTCAAGGCAGAGTATGCACATATGGGCTGATATTTGCTTTGTGTTTCTCAATGAGTCTGGCCTAAAGCAAGAATAGACTGCTGCTCAGGTTAGAAGCATGTATTGGTACAAAGTGCTAAAGGGGCTGAATTAAAAATGATGAAATGGATGGACAAATTGGCACATACCTGAAATCTCAGCATCCCGGGAATCTGAGGCAGGAGAATTACAAGTTTGAGCCCTCATTGATCAACATAGTGACTGAGACAGTCTTAAAAAAAAAAAAAAAAAGGATTGAGGCTCTAGTTCAGTGAAAAAGTACAAATTTCAACGTCTAGTGCTGAGAAAAGAAATAAAAAGATTGGTTATGTACTTTTTTTTTGCATATATTCCATTTCTATTTCCACATCAGCTGTTTTAGGGAGTTTTGTTTAGGAGTTAGCTCTAAACAAACAAGCAAACAACTATAGGGTTATGAAAACAAGTTAAGAAGCCCAATTTACTTCTGCTATTGTTGCAAGTAAATATGTGATAAGAGTCTTCTGACTCTTCTGTGCACTTGTTATAAATCTTTAAATGGAAGTTGATGCTCCAACTGCTTTTGGGACAATTCCTGTGGCCACTGCATGCATTCTTCTCTTATGAGAAGGGCTAGCTCATAAGAGCATGATGCTTACTGGCTGTTCATGCTCTGACAGTGTGGACTTGGGTCTGTGCTATCGACCTTGTTTCCTGGCTCTGCATATCAGCCATCATCTCTTGAACCTGTGCCTTTGTGTCTCTCTGTTTCTCACTGACATATCTAAATTGCTACATTTTGGGAAGTACTTCCTCACTCTCTGGCACTTCCAAAGGCTTGAGGATCATCTCTTATAATTACTGCCAGACTCCTAGAAACATCCCTTTCTCCAAGGAGCATGGTTTGTTTTTAGTGGAGAATTGTGGTTGCATTTTACAAGATCTGTGTGCAGGATGCAGTGTGTTGTTAGGGTCACTTAAGGACTCCCTGTAGCTACACAACTCATCCCAGGGATGCCGGATGAAGCCACACAAAAGTGGCTTGTGGAGATGTGTGGGCCATGGTGTTCTCTGTGCTCCCTTCCTTCTGAGTATTTTATGCAACATTGTATGCTCTGTGGGGGTTTACAGAATGATCCTTGTTCTATACTTAGGATGGTTACTTGTACTCATTTTACCTTCCCTCTTCTTTCCCAAAGGCCACCTCTTATGGCCACCTCTTCTGCATGTGCACTATATAAATCTGTGTGATTCTAATAAACTTTGCTATTAGCCATTGGTTGTTGGTCCTGTCAGTCATCAACTGGTAATCATGTCCTGGTCAGCAGCTATCAGCCACGAGGTGGTAGAAGTATTGATTGTCCATGATTATCCTCCCAGTTTCTTTCCCCATCGAGGGAAGAACTCAGCAGTGTGTAACAAATAGAATCTTTTGTGTAAGATTATAAGAAGATGGGCTGTCTTTTAAGGCCCTTTGCTATGCACAGTCTTTCCAACAGAGTCTTTCAGGACTGAGGTTGGAATCTATATATTCATAAGATTAGTATTTTCTTTTGTGTTGTTTTGGTGCTGGGATTGAACCCAGTACATCGAGAATGCAGATGTGTAGCTGAGCTACACATCCTCCAGGTCTGATATCTGCAAGTGTTGAGGAGTTCCCCTAGAAGCCTCATAATGATTAAGGATAGTGAGATCTGCTTTGTGCAACAACTTTGACTCAGAGCCTTAGTGTTTCTGTCAGGGTTTGTGCACTTCATATCTACTGTGTCCTTTTTTTTGTACCGTAGAGGGTATAAAATAGGGCTAATGGCTTGATTCAGGCTCAGATTCAATGGCTCTTTAGATTGGCTAGAAGGGGCAAAAGGAATGAGAGGGACAATGAATGTAAAACACTTTAGTGAAAAAAAAAACTTAGTATTGCCTGTAGGATAAATGGGAAGGAAGAAAATGAAAAATGGAACTTTTCTTTTTCAAAGTAGTGGGTGATACTGTGATGAAAATAGGCCCCTCGAGTGTTGTAGGTGTCCTTTACACGTTGAAAGTGTGCGCCTGAAAGTTAGATCTGGGTGGGTGGATTCAGGAGTCTTTTCACAAACACCATGACAAATTATTTTCTTCCATGAGTTTGACATGTACTTTGAAAACTGAAGTATGTGTGCAATAAATGCTATTTATATGGATGGAGTTAATTTCAGAAAGAACACATGAATCGCATATGAAGCTATTTTGAAGAATCCAACTCAATTTATTATCTCTTTTTCTCTTAGGATGCATGAATGTTAAAATCTAGATCTAAATAACAAAAGCAAACAATTGATTCCATAAACTGCCAGACTGCACAGTTTGCAAACATGTGCCTTAAACTAATACAAGAATTGCTGTGATTCCACAGCCATTAGTAAATAACATATTTTAAAAAGTATAAATTACTTTTGCTTGAGAAATGTCAAAATCACCTCAAGGTTATGTTTTTATCTCATTTATATATTATTTTTCTGGAGAGATGTAACTTTTACTTCAAGGTTATAGTTTTATTTCATTTAATGGATAGAGCTAATCAGTGTTTCTGTGAGGAAATAGAATCAGGGTTGTCATTGCATTTGTGCTGATTGCTTATGTCATTCAAACTCACACTATCATGTGGAACACCGGGTAAAGCCTTCCTGAATCATGTGTTCTGAATGGCGGTGAGCAGTTTTGATATAAATTCTGCAGAGGGGAGAAGTTGAAACAAGGTAAAGATTTTCTACTTCCTTTAAAAATATTTAAAAATTAGACTCATATTCATGGGGAGAAATTTTATGACCACTTTTATTTTTCTATAAAATATCCTTGAACAGGTTCAGGGCTCACATTTTTAGATAATTAAGGTTACTGGACCTGCAATATAAAGATACTAATTGTCATCACTCTCTTTCTGTCTGCAAGTGTTATTGTGTCCTACCCTTTCCTCTCACAGCATGGAGCTGTGACAAATACTTGGCAGCTGCTTTCTTCTCCCAGGCATATGACATAGTCAATGATACCTAACTTTGATGGTCTTTTTTTGTCAACTCAGAATCATCCTATATACACAGATCAAACACAACTGGAATTGAAATGTATAGTACATTAGCTCCCTTTGTGACAGAATAAAACCAAATTCAAAACAATACCATTACCTTCAGTTTGTAGATTTGGAAACTTCCAGTTAGTTCTATCAAAAACAAGAATGTCCAAGACCCAAGTGAGTTCCCAGGGTGACACTTGCTGATCACACTTTGAATAAATCACTGTGGTTGTTTTTATTGATTAAGTTCTCTTCATTAGACAGAAGCACATTGGAACTGAACATTTGTTGGGTCTCGCCAGTCTTGTTAATCAGCTTTGCTCCATCGCCCTTTTGGCAGAGTCCTAGTCAAATTAGTTTTTGTCCTGCTGCTTTTTGGTACAGTAGCCTTATTTGAAGCCAGATCTTCAGGTCAGGACAAAACTAGTCAGGATCTCATTAGTTACAGTTTGCACATCAATGAGATCTTAAGAAAAACATGAAAATTCTGTGGCAATCAGTTATACCAACTCATAATCAATGTAACTCCAATCAGTAAAGTAACTTTTTAAAAAAATAATAGTAATCCTCCTGTGAGAGAAGGATAAAATTTGTACAGTTAGCCAGTGAAATTTGTTAAAATTTTATGCAAAATAATTTAGCAAATGTACAAGACTCTTTTGGATACATTGCCTTCTTATTTTAGAATGTGTTCAGTCTATTCTGAAATTTGAGTGTTTCTGTAAAAAATTAGAACTAGAAAACAGGAAATAACATAACCATGAAATAATAGTTTAAAAATTATAGTACCTAATTTAGTACATATATAGTACATAATATAGTACATATATATATATATAGTCCATAATATATAGTACATATACATATGTAATACATACATATATATTACAAATGCATACATAAATATTACATAATATATAACATATATACACATATATATTACATAATATATAGTACATGTATATATGTAGTACATATGCATATATAGTACATAATATATAGCACATATATAGTACATATCATTTCACTCCACTGAAAGGCTTTCATAGTAAATCATTGTAAGCAGTTGGTGGAGTTTGGATGTGAATATTTTACCTGCAGTAAGAGAAACAATCTAATGAGAAACTTAGTAAGGAAGTCAGATGTTGCCATAAATTCATAAGGTAGATAGAATATACTTTGAGAGATTTGGGCACTTAAGCAAGGATAGTTTTCTTTTCTGTTTGTGAGTGGCTACTCTAATATTACACACTAAGCTTCTTGCAAAATTTACCTGGGGAGGGACAGGAAAACTTGCCTGATTTATTCCTCTTTTTCTGATACAGCAAATCAATATGGACTAACTGTTTTTTGTAGTGAGCAGCATTGATACAAGCCAGGGAAGCCTGGATTCAGCCTGAAGGTTGTTTGCTTTATGCAGTGTTAGTTTACTTCCTTTTGTGGGTTAGTAGTTGTTCACTAGGTTTCTATTTGCAGTAATATAAAAGATTGCAACCAAAGATGCTGGAACACAAAGAGAGCATGTAGCTTTTCTTCCAGTCTTGCTCAAACACCTTTTAAAAATCAATTTGCATTCCTTCTGCAATAAATTTTATCCATATCTATCAAAAAAAGTTTGTTCATATTTCTTTTATTTTTACAAATGGTATGAAGTACATCATTTTCATTAGTATGTGAAGTGCTTCCTTAATATTTTGAGGGATGAATTGATATTGTCATTAAAAAACAACAGATGACAGGAAATGGAGATGACAGGAAAAAGATCGTGGATAGGAGAGGACAGAAAAAAGGAGATGACAGGAAAAAGAGGTGACAACTGAATAAATAGCTCTTGACGCAGAATATATTTAACCCTGGATGGAATAGGACAGGAGTGTCTTGGCCAGAGCACTTGGAATTTTGCCTGAGATTCTCATCATTCTCATTGACCAACTACTCAAGACAGGGAAGAAATACAAATGACAATGACTGACATGAACACGCTGCTTCTAAAAAAGGAGGGTGATACAAACAATGTATTTCTATATGGTGAGTCAGTGAAACATTTCAAAGTAGATAGAATTACAAAAATATAAATATTATATGGGCATAGGTAGAAGGTTATACATGCATGTATCTTCACACGTGCTTGTGCGTATCTTTGGGTCACAGTGTTCTAAGAATGAATAAGAGGTGCGGAAGAGTTTACTAGATTGGAGTACAAATAGAAACTCATTTTTTAAATGCTCTCTTTATTTTTCCTACATGTCACACCCACAATATTCCTATGCAATCATTTAACACTACTTCAGGGGACATAAAAAAACAGACAATTTGACTTTCCTCTTAAAAAATTATTGTTTCTCTAGGGCTAATAAACATTTTGTGTTAAAAACTTAAATAAAAATTAAGTACCATTTTAAACGTTATTGACTGTGAATGTACAATAGAAATGTAGAGATGTGAAAAATAAAAAAGGTCCTAGGTTCAAACAAGTCTTCTCTTCAGGGATCCTAAAATTATAGGGGTGAAAATTTACATACCAACTCTAAAAGATTCCCTAGAAAATCTAGATAGAATTAGAAAATGTCTTTAATAAAGGATTGAAGAGCTTCCAAAGCTTGAAAGGCCAAAAGTGCATCGCTGCTCTGTGTAAAACAAAACAAAACAAACTAGTAAAGTGAAAAATCATGTTTGGTGCCACTTATAAAGCTAGTCCATTCCAACGGAGATTACCGAGATGATAAAATGCTGAGCCCAATTTCAGTCAGCTTCAGGGCTGATAGGATAAGAAACCAGAGTCTGAGACCAGTAGGAAAGAAGGGCCTGGTGCGTACACAGACTTCCACTGGTGTTCATGCATGTCTGAATCTTTGGAGTAGAAGGGACTTAGTCTCTTAGGGCTGCTACGAAAAATACCTTAGACTGAGTGATTTATAAACAAAGCAAACTCGTTATTCATGGCCCAGAAACAGGGAAGTTCATTGTTCATTGAGGGTCCCTACCTAGGTCACAGATGGCTGCACTTTCACTAGATCCTCAGAGCACAGCAGGGTAGGAACCTCTCAGGAGCTGATTTTATCTTATTTTTCTCAACTTAAATTTTTTTGTGCGTACCTGTTTACAGTACACGATGAATACATTTCTTTGGGGGAGCTAGTACATGTACGTAACACATTTCAACTCTTTTTTCATCCCTTTTCTCTCCCCCTCCCTAGTTCCTCATCTCTTCATCCCCTTCTCATTTGAAAAAGGGCTCCCTGCTTCCTATTGTCTGACTTTTATTATGCTCTCTCTATACATTGTGACTTTCTCATATACAAGAAACTATGCGATATATAAGCTGGCAGATTTGCTTTATTTCACTTAACAATATGGTATCAAAGTGTATCCGTTTTCCTACAAATGAAGTAGGTTTATCTTTCTTTATGGTAGAATAGTACTCTGCTGTCTACAGGCTGCTTCCCAGGTATAGCTGTCATGGATTATTCTGTTATAAACATGGCTATGTGTGTATCAGTGAAATATGATGTCGTTAGCTCTTTTAGGAAAATACCTTGAAGGGGAATAGCTGGAACAAATAGGATTTCTAGTTTTAATTTTCTAAGGAATCTACGTATTGATTTCCACAGTGAGTTTTTCTTTTTTTAATCTTTATTGGTACTCCACAGTGAGTTTATACTCTCACCCAACAATGTAGAAGTCCCCTCTACACCTCCAGGCAAATTGACTAGAATTTGTTGGTATCTTATTTCTTGATTGATAGCTATTCATTTTGGAGTAAGGTGGAATCGCTGGGTTGTTTTAATTTGCTTTTCTCTATTGCCCAGAGATGCTGAACAATTTTTCATGCATTTATTGGTCGTTTGTATTCTCTCTTTGAACACGTGTCTATGTATTTCACTTGCCTATTTTAAAATTGATTTTTATTGGTGTATTTTATACACACATTATGATCACATTCAACATTAAGAATTCGTACTTGTACGAATTTGTACTTGTACATGACACATTTTGATTATCACTCCCCTCTTTCCCTGTCCTTCCTACCACCCCACCCCATATATACAGCTTTGTTTTCATTTTTTATTATCATTTTTTCTTTTCCTTCTTTACTTTCCCTTACCTATGCTTTCTTTTTTCATTTAGCACATTTTTCTTTTTATTTCATGTTACCTATCATATATTTTGGCATTCATTTACACCTTCAGTTTTTCATACTAGAGAAAAAATATAGTATTTATACTTTTGTGATCACTTGCCTATTTTTTGATCAAGTCCTGCATTTTGGGGGATCTAATCTTTTTGAATTATTTATCTATCCTATATTTAGATAAATAACATGTGAATTTTTAAAGGATACAGTTATTCTGACCAGAGCAATGATCTTAGACAAAAAAAAGAGCCTTCAAAAAGCCTACAGTCTTGCTTTAATGAAGCTTGCTGCAAATAAGATTGATTATGCATGCCCACCACTCTTGCCAGAGAGGCCATCCAGGAAGTCAAATAAAATTCTGGTTTTCAATCAAATTAGCCTGAACAAGAGGAAATGACATTTGATTGAAAACTATGAAAAAAGTCACAGATCTGGAAGGCATACAGACACTGACACTAATGAGCCAGGACTTTAAAATAACTCCACGCTATTTATTACCTTTTTCTAGAGCAGGGATGAGAACTTCCCTGGCCACTTTGGTTAGTTCTTGTTACTTACCTTTTCTTCTCAAGCCACTTGAGTTTACTTCTTTTCCTTTAGGTGCTATTTTCTCTGTTTTGGGCTGCCCTTTTTATCAGTCTTTGTGTGCAGATTGATACCTTAGAAAAGCACATGTGAAGATGACCTCTCTGGTAAATGCCAGTTTGCCTCATCTCTTACCTGGTTTATTATTTCCCGGTACTCTCAAATGATCCTTCATTTCAAATCTCTAAGTTCTCTGTTCCCTTTTGAAGTATAGAATGACAGTCACCTGAGCAAGACATATAACTCACTCATTTGACTTGAAATTAACTAAGGAATTTTTCTGCTGTGTTGGTTTCTATATGTAAAACTTCACTTAAGTGGAAATTATGGGTCCTAGACAGGTTCATCAAAGTATTAAGTTCATGTTTCTTGACAATAATCTTATTTGGAGATTGAACCTCAGTCCCTAAAACAGCTGCACATTGGAGCGAGTGATCTTCTGTCAGTCTTGGTCAAGAAAACTCCTCTGCCCTTCTGATCTCCTTTAGTGAGGCAGTGTGGAATGACTACTGAGGATTTAAGGTGTTTGTTGAGGCAGTGCCTTGAATAGGGCATCATGTAGTTTTAAAAGAATTACAGAAAACCTTGGCTTATTTTAAATATCTATGAGCTTCAGAAAATTTCTCATTTAAATATATACTGGTATAAAAAAAGAGGCAAAGTCCCTTTTGTAAGAGAAAAGATGTGTGACATTATTTTCATTATCTGATATGCTTTTCTCTCTTTGTGTGGTATTAACAATGCCCCATCCCCTTTCCTGTGTTTTCACCACTCTAGTGAAGAGACTAATGAAGATACTTTATTTTATGGCTAAATAAATGGTGGTTCAAATTTGGGCTTGGTATAATGATCTTTTTAAGTTGATACAGTCATCTTTCCATTGCATGTGTGCATGAGCATGCAGGTGTGTGCACACACACAGACACACACAGAGAACACGACGGCAGGGAGAGATAACAGTGAGTTTCTTTTAATTATGATTTGAATCTTGAATTTTCACTAAAAGTTCATGTTGAAAGCTTGGTCTCAAATGATGATGCTGTGATGTGGTGGAAACTCTATCTATATGGTGGGGCTTAATTATCATGAAAGAGATCACTGGAGAGGCATGACTTTGAAGGGTATGTTTTGGCCACACCTTGGAATATCTCTCTCTCTCTCTCCTGTCTCTCTCCTCTCTCTCTCTCTCCTCTATTCTCTCTCTCTCTCTCTCTCTCTCTCTCTCTCTCTCTCTGTACTCTTTTCTGGCCTCTATAAGATAAGTGGCTTTCCTCTGTGGCCTTTTCCTGCCACAATGGACTACCTTGTTATAAGCCTAAAAACCACTGGGATAAGTAACTGTGGACTGAAACCTCTGAAAACGTGAGCCAAGATATATCTTTTCTTCTTAAATTGTTTTTCTCAGTTATTTTGTTACAGTTATGGAAAGCTGACTAACACAGGGCTGAAAAGTGAAGTTATCTGTAGACATATATTGCCTCCTATTGCTATGGAAGTGATCATAAACCATAACTGGAGAACACCTGACCAGAACGCCTGAGGAGACAGATCTGTTAATGTGTTCCACAGTGGCAATCATTTGTCATGTGTATATCAAAGTGCCATGTTGTACATTTTAACTATGTAGAATATTTATTTTGAAATGTTATAAAAGTGCAAAAAATTCACCTAAAATACACGAGGAGAAGGGCAGAGGGAGAGAGAGAGAGAATGAGAGAGACAGAGAGAGAGAGAGAATGAGAGAGAGAGAGAGACAGAGAATGAGAGAGAGACAGAGACAGAGAGAGACAGAGACAGAGAGAGACAGAGACAGAGAGAGACAGAGACAGAACAAACATTTGGTCATTTGCTCTCTGATTCCATGGTGTGTCAGGTTTCCTTTGGATTTCTGTCACTTGTGCTGAGAAAATGCTGATAAGCTTAGATTATTAAAATGACTTGAAGAGCTATGCAGAAAGGAGTTTCCTTTCATGTGTGCAAAAATGTGAAAATTTGTCATTCTGAAGATGCTCTAGCGTAGCTATACACACAGTGGGAATCTGTTTTCATGAAAAATCCTACTATGTATGTAGAAAATACTATAAATATTCTTAGTATAATCTGAAATATATTATTTTTCTTGTCTCTTTTAATGAAGGATAATTTCAGATAAAATAAAGTTCAGGAAATATGCCATGCATTCAGCATGTTTTAAATTCTATAAATAATACATTATTCTCAAATAATAAATTACATTAATTAGGTTTTATGTTTATGAAAATATCCAACCTTGTTTTCAATATGTTTAAAGTATTAACATGATGACTTATTTTCCTCACTGTTATCTATTAGTTATTTCTCCACTTTTGCAGTATATGTTCGTGATACATAATAGTGATATTCATTTTGGAGTAATAGAATAAGTACTACTTGTTTTGATAATTTTCAATCTCCCTTTATCCTCTTTCTCCTATCTTCTCCAGATCCCCTCCTCACCTCAAAAATTATATTTTGCTATTAACTTGCTCTTTAAATTATTTATATTTTAGGTTTCTCATATAAGAGAAACCATACACGTCTGATTTATTTCATTTGTGTTCTCAAGATCAGTCCATTTTTAAAAAAATAAATGTCTCTAGTTTGCATTTTCTTTATCCATTCATCTGTTGAACATACAGGCTGTTTCCAAAATTTAATAATTGTGAACTGTGCTGTTGTACACATGGATGGGCATGTATCACTACAATATGGTAACTTTAATTCTTTTAGGAAGACACTTAGGGAAGTTATAGCTGGGCCAAATAGAATTTTCATTTTTAGTTTTTTGAGAAATCTACACACAGATTTCCATGGTAGCTATTCTAATTTACAATCTCACTAATAATATAGAATGATTCTGTTTTCCTCACATTTTCTCCAGCATTTATTATTTTGAGTACTTAATAAAAGTAATCCTTACTGGAGTATGACAGAATTTCAGCAGTGTTTTGACTTGCATTTCTCTAATGGCCCAAGATGCTGAACATTTTTCATTTTTTATTAATCATTTGTATTTCTTTTGAGAAGTATCTTGACCTGGACCGAGAGGGTGAGGCGTGGAGATAGGACACAGAACCTGGGGATGATTTCAGAGAATCACTTTCATCTTAATTGAGCAGGGGTGTTGCTTTTATACATACAGTCGAGGGCAGGCATAGGCAAGGCTCTGCGTGTAACCTGTTGATTGGCTGAGGCCTGAAGAGTCATGACACAGGGTGATCAGCAGGTGATATGAGCCTGGCTAGTCTCAAGGCTCTATGCACTGAGGGGGCGTGTGTGCAATGCCCTAGTTATTGTCCTACAGTAAGCTACCAGACTGTAGTGCAGCACACTTTACTTAGGTAGGCTTCAACATCACCTACATTTATATATTTTAAATATTAGTCTTCAATCTGAGGGGCAGTGGAAAAAACTTTTTCCCATTTCTTTTG